>VXBJ01004049.1:1302630-1320651 GCA_013400055.1 Nycticryphes semicollaris
GGCTGAGAAAGTTTTGGAAATGCTTCCTTAGGTATTTGACAGCCTGTTCCGCTCCCTCATAAATTTGAAAGTGAGTTTCGTCTCAAAGTGCTTCAGCTTTCTTTTTTTTATTATTTTTTTTTATTATTTTTTTGTTCCCCTCTCTCCTCCCACCTTCCTTGGATTTTCTGCAAATTAGCAGATCAAGAGAGATTCAGAAAAATGTCTCTGAATACACATGTGTGTTAAGTAAGCTTTCTTTTGAGGCGTGGCCAAAGCCTTCTAAATCCTTAATTAAGGGCAGCTTGAGTCTGGGAGCTTTATTGCGCTGTACTGCTGACAACCGAGGTTAAACTTTCCTGCTATCTTCCACGCGCTTTTTCGGAATTACGCAAGATCTTTGCAACTTTTGAAATCAGGGAGCCGGGCTTTGGAGCGCGGTCCTTGTGTCCTATTGCACTTCCTTAGAGGAAAGGCTCTTGGGGAAAGTGGAGTCCAGCAGCATCAAATGGGCTTAAGAAGGTTTTATCAACCAGTTCCTTGCTGTGCAGCTCAGGGTAGCCTTCCCTTATAAGTATAGCAGTTCTGAGAGTATTTGCACAGATCAGCCTATAATTTATTTTTTTCCCCCGCTTGCAGAAGAAGAACAGGAGGAAGATGAGGAAATTGATGTTGTTACATTAGCTGAAGCAAATGAATCTGAATCCAGCACCGAGTCCAGCACAGACACGTCAGAAGAGCACAGTAAGCCCCACCACAGCCCGCTAGTTCTCAAACGGTGTCATGTCAACATCCATCAGCACAACTACGCTGCTCCTCCCTCCACCAAGGTTGAATACCCAGCTGCAAAAAGGCTAAAGTTGGACAGTGGCAGAGTTCTCAAACAGATCAGCAATAACCGAAAATGCTCGAGTCCCCGCACATCAGACTCGGAAGAGAACGACAAGAGGCGAACACACAATGTCTTGGAGCGCCAGAGGAGAAATGAGCTGAAGCTGAGTTTCTTCGCCTTGCGTGACCAGATACCCGAGGTGGCCAACAATGAGAAGGCGCCCAAGGTTGTTATCCTGAAAAAAGCAACGGAGTACGTTCTTTCCATCCAGTCGGACGAACACAGACTGATTGCAGAGAAAGAGCAGTTGAGGCGGAGGAGAGAACAGTTGAAACACAAACTCGAGCAGCTAAGGAACTCTTGTGCATAGAAACTCTTGGGCGTTGCTTAGTATTGCCCGAACTAGACTGAAACAATGATAAAATATTAATGTTTCTAATATCATTCATAAACTACACCAGTCCACCGAGTATGGAACTATTGCAACTGCATGCTGTGCGATTTAACTTGAGACTACACAACCTTGGCTGAATCTCCCAAGGGTTTGGCCAGAACCTCAAAACTGCCTCATAATTGATACTTTGGGCATAAGGGATGATGGGACATTCTTCGTGCTGGGGATGAACTCTTCAACTTTTTTTCTTTTAAAATTTTGTATTTAAGGCATTTTTTTCATATGAGAATCCCAAATAAAAGTTGTCCCCAGATTGCTGTATATATTTACACATCTTATTGCCATGTAAATACCTTTAATAAAGTCTTTATAGAAAAATGTGCAACATTAATACGCAACAGTTGTGGCAACTGGATTTATACTTGTCTTCAACTTCTGTGCCATAACATTTCACAATTTTGTTTTTTATTTAAATACATTTTTTCTTTTAAAAATGATTTTTATTTTGTTTTTAGAGAAATAAATATTTGCCCAAAATATAATTAGCTAAATCCTGTGTAAAGACTTTGCTTTGTCTCCCACTGTTGTCATTTAGATGCTTATTTCCATGACATCCCTCTCCCAGTCATTGTGGCAGTGACCTGACAAAAGTCAAAGGGCAGAAGAAATTATGAGTTTTGCAGCTTAGTAAGGACTTGAGTTTCTTCTTTCCTCCCTTCTATTACTTCAAGTAGATAAAATCATTGATTTAATGTGCTTCATTGGTTCAACCAGTGTTGTCACCTGTGCCTCTGTGAAGGCAGGTGGTAGTGATGTCTGTCTTGGCCATGGTCATCTGCCTGCTGAAAGTAAAGTTGAGGTGGCGTGTCTTTACAGCAGTCACACGAGTGTATGGGCTCCAGCTTCCTTTCAATTACATAAATAATTACATTTTTGGATGTGATCTTCATTCTGCATTAGGGGCTCAGCTATGTATTTTGAGGGCTGCTTTGTAGTAGGCTCACCTTAATTGCTTCCTGTTTGATTTTGACCAGAAGTTAAATGGGATAAGAAAATAAACTGAGATGGTGAGTGTTGAAGTGGTTAAAACAACAGAGCAGTTTCCCTTTTTAAGCGCTGAAATCGGCGGAGCCAATCTTCCTGGTCAAACACCTTAAAACTTGATTAACGTGAATAGATACTGGGATTTCAAGGAATACAAGTTTGAGGATGGACAAAAGGGAGCAAAGGGAAAAAAAGCTAGTTCTCACTTGGAGAATATGCTGAGACAGATTCCTGACATTTGACAGACATGTTAAATTGTATTTACATTCAGGAGTTGTCTTGTGATGACCTTCAGATGAGCAATGCAGCTCCTAGGGTTAGATTTGTTCTTTTCTCCCCTCCTTTCACCCACTCCAGTGTAGTCAGAACTTGAGCAGGAAGAACCCTTTGATGTTGGGGAAGAAGGTGCTTTTCAAAAAGTTAAACCTTGTACTTTTTGATTTTCATAATTCCCTTTAACTACATATTTGCTTGGCTTCCAACCATTTGGGCATCGGTGCTGCCAGATAACACCAGTGCCAGTAACCAAACTGGGACTGAGGGTTCAGGTTTTCTACTACTTTTGAGTTTGGAGTAGGAAGAAGTAGGGTTGAGTGTGGGTGTGCATGGGGTGGGGGAGTGGAGGTAGAGTTTTAAGGACAGGGTACATGCCAAAGGTCCCTGTCCTGCAAAGCTTTGGGTAACCATCCTAACAATTTTGTACTTGGGACTCCCAGAAGAGGGTGAGTGTCTACATCCCATTTGATGAGGTGCTTTAAGTTCTGGGCTGAAGATTTCTTGGGGGGAAAAAAAAAAAAACAAAACCAAAACAACCCAGAACATCCTGTTAGAAAACTAGGAGAAAGTAAGGCTTTTTTCTTTAATTTGTCTGCATCACCCGCTTGTAGCTGGGTTTATAGAAGTGGTCTCCAGTTGCTTTTCAGTGTGATTCAGATACGAAGAAAAAGAATGATGTGAAATGAAACTGTTAATTCTCTCTGAACTGTAAATTGGGTCATCTCCCAGCTCTGAATAACAGAAAAGTTCTACCTTTCATTAGACAGGATAACTTATTTTAAAGTAACACAAATTTCACTCACTTTCCAGCATGCATTCTATCTTAAATATTGCTCAGGAACAGAAGCAAGCTGTTATTCAAGAATTTCTAATTGCACCCCCATCCTCTGAAACAAACCAAGAAGTGTAGATCCATCCACGAACTATGAAAAAAGTCTGTCAACTTTGGGTCTTGCTTTCATGCATTAGCAAACCTCCTCTCTTTCTCCCCGTTAAATGAGGTTAGGTCACAATGATTAATAAACCTTTCCTTATTTGTCGGCTTATGGAATCATTTGGAGAATAGTTTTGGGTTTTTTTCTTCTATTTGCAGAAAGTCCTTGGTCTTTTGATGTGTAGGGTACTTGCAGGTACTTAACTTCTTTCTCTCACCTTTTAATCAAACATCAGTTCCACTTGCCGCTTTCCTCCTGGAAGAATACACCAGCTCATGAACGTGATGCCAAATTCCTACTCCAAGAGAATCTGATTCTATGAGATTACGCTTAATATTTATGACATTTCTTACTTTGTTGAAGAATTATGAAGTACCAAAGCAATGTAGTAAAACATAAATAAATTTAACGCAGCTGGTGGGTGTGGGAGTGAAGAACTTCTCCTGGTCATTAAACTGCTACTACGTTAAAAAGGAAGGTGGTTTCCACTTTCCCGCTCCGTGTGAGAGGTTAAGGATGTTCGGAAGACACAGAAATTCCACTCAAGTATCCAGGCTGGATTCAGTTAGTAATACATTGTATGTGGATGGGGAAGTGTCGGGGTTTGCTGCCGTTTTGGAGCAATAAAGGAGATAAGCTTATAATAAAAGGCTCTGAGCCATGAAATAAAACACAGTCAGTATTTACAGTTGCTTGCCAAACAGCTGTACCAAACCACTACTTGAAATACAAGGAGCATTTTTAGTTTCATCTCTCTGCTCCTTTCCTTCTACGGGAGATTTCAAGCCACTTCTCTCCCTGAAAAACATGAGGCAAAATATGGTCTCAAAAGAAATTAGAAACAAACCATAATGGTGAAAATAAAATTGCCCTTATCGCATACTCTCACTGTTCTCATTTAACAATACTGATTTAATAATACTGATTTTTAAGGGTCCAGCTTCACTTTTTTTTTTTTGTGCACCTAAGTTCTGTCTGTCCAGCCAAGTCATAACCTGAATGACTTTGACATATCAATACAGCATATGCCAGGGGAGCACTGGCACATACAAAAGCACCTGTGTTGGCTTAATTCAGCTCCCATTTGAGCCTGTTAAAATTCCATGCTGCTTCTAGGGGAACACTCGTGCCAGTGGAGGATGCTCTTTAAAACTTTATCACTGCATATGAAGAGATAGTTTGGCTTGCCCCTGCCATCCATAACCACTCTTGCTCTTGTAGCACTTTGCAACCATTGCAGGCAGTTGAGGGATGACAAACATTTAATCAGAGCTGTATGAAAAGGAGAATTTCAGGTAAGAGGAATAGAATTACTGTAAACTGGAAATAAGTCAGGCCACTTCAGTTAACATCTGAATTTATTCAAAATGGAAGGTAGAGGTGGTTGTTTCATCTACAGAGATGAACCATCTTCTAATACGCTGGGTTGGGTTTTTTTAAACTTGGTTTTGATTTATCTGTGTTAGAGTCATCTGCAATGAATTATCACAAAAACCCCCAAACAAACCTGAATGAATAGGGGATCCCAACACAAGGAGGCAGTTTGGGAAGAAGCTCGGGATTTACTTCCTGGCTTACGGGTTTGCTATTTCCTCATTTTAAAAGGATATCTATGGGAGCTTGTGATAAAAAGCTTTCACTGACTGAAAACTAACCCCTGGTTTCCCCTTGAGGTTTCCATGCAGATGAGGCCTAAACCTGCCTATAAGAAAAAATATCAAGAAATGAGGTATTGAGCCACAGAAGCTGGATTTCATTTCCAGTACAAAACGTTTGATGTTCATCAGCTTTCACCTGCCTTCATGCCATTTACTCATCTCAGGCGTTAGCTGTGCAGTCAGTGGGGACAGGCAACAGTGAGAACATTATACAAGATTCAGAAAAATAGCTAGGTAGTCAAAGGGGGGTTTGTGGTTTGGTTTTGGTTTGTTTTTTTTTTTTTTTTTTTTATTTCTAGTTCTGCACTTCACCTTCCACAGAGATCTTGAGCAAAGGGAGGGTGCAAGAGTTTGGAGCAACTTGCTGAATGCAGTGGGCTCAGTGGTGTGAGTAACATCATGGAAGAGCTGCAGTTACCATGCATCCAGGTGGGAACAGGGTTGGGTGAGACACTGCTCAGGCAGTGACAGTACCACGTCTTAATGCATTCTTGATTAGATGACAGGGTATTTTCCCACATCTCTACAGAGGCCAAGCACCTTGTCTCTGTGTCCAGACTCCATCTTCCTAGGAAAAAAGTTCGTTTTTATGATAATAAAGGTGCTGAATTAAGGCATAAGAAAACATTTCATCCACCACTTGACAAAACTATTTAATATTTGTAGTTACTGAACAAACCTTGCTTGAAGTCACCACCAATGCTTGAAGCCACGAGATAAAAGGGAGAAGTCATTGGTTGAGAATGGAGCTGCACGACTTTGGCTGACTTTGATGGCAAAGTATCTTACTCACACAAGCACTGCAGTTTCCAGCTTAATGTAGGAATTGTAGCACTTTCTTGTTCTACACAAGCCTGGGAGAAAGCAGCTAGGTGGGTTAGTTCCTGACATTTATGGATTATGGTGATTGCATTTTGTTGCTAAACTCACCCTTCATCTCTGTCTCTCTACAGGTCTTGCTGTGGCTACTGTTTTGTCAAATACGTTTCCATTCAAGGCTTGTAACCATGTATAATTTCTATTGCAAGCTTCTACGTCCCAATTATGTGGAATTATGTTTTCCCTATAGGATCAAAAAGAAAAAAAAAAAATAAAGGATTAGGTGCTATTAATGAAGAGTTTTAAAATGTAAGCTGCAGAAATGGAGCAATCTGACTGGGTAACAAATAGTTCCAAGCAAAGAAATTAACACTGCTTGGAACTAATTAGCCCCATCAGCTTCCTTCATGCTAATTTATCCATGATGAAAGATGACAGAAATAGCAGGAGGAAAAAAATATTAAAAATTACAGAAATTGTGCTTTATGTGCAACTACTATGAGTAGGCAAACCCCAATAAATTCTGCAGGTTGAAGTGCATGATGAAATGCAAAGTCCTGCTCCCACAGCCACCTCCTCCAGCCACCCCCTGCATCCCTGCAAGTCGCAGTCCCACCACAACGCTCCCCTTTCCCAGCACATTTCTCTTCCAAGTGCCACGCGTGTGCAAGGGGCTGCTCCAAAGGATGCAGCTGCCGGAGTGAGAGCTTCTTTCCACTCCTTTTTCTCCCATTAATCTGCTCCGTGACGACAGCAGGACCAAACAAAGCCTCTCGGTGCAGGTAGTTCCTGTGATCTAGTGCCCGGCTGACTGTCTGTCAAAACCCTTTTTTGGCTTGTGACCAAGGCCATGCTGCATTACGGATGAATTCAGGGAAGAGGGATCATCTCTGCAACTGTGTAGATACAGCACATGCGAATGAAAGGTTTGCACGCTCCCCTGCAGTACAAAAATATCCCTCCTTTCCCCCCCTCCCCTGCAGAAAGGTAGGGTCTGCACTGTATGGACCCCACATTGCTCAGCTTCCAGATTCATTCCGTCTGATTTATGTCATTTATTAAGGTTTATCCAGTCTGATATGGGCAATGCTGTTTCTTTGGGTTTTCATTTGACTGCACTACAGTCTCTCCTTAAATAATTTGGTTTTATTTGTATCATATGTGTCCCAAGATAGAAAACCTAGCCAGTACTACCTGCTACCAGAAAAGGCTTTCCAACAAAAGCACTTTAGGAAGGCCAGTGTTGACCTATCTAGAACCAAATAAAAACGTAGTGAAGTTGCTGGATCAGACACCAAAGATGACCTTTCCGTCCCCAGTTTCTAACCGTTTTTTTTTTTCACTATTCCACACTTTATGAATTTCCTTTTAGGCTCAGGTTAAATGCAGTAATAGAATAGTAAAGAATCTCAATTAAAAGGATGTAACAAGGTCTATTGCAAGCATTATGCTATAATCTGTGTTCCACGCACATACAAATATCAGAGAGAAATCAAGTATTATCTGTTAGTTTCTGAGGAACGTGAACATAGATACTTCAGCCTTGGACAAGGCTGGGTTTCCAACAGTAAATGGCATCACTATATGACAGATGCAATCTATCTTTCAAATAACAGACTTTTTATGTTGTGTAAATGTGATGGACAGGAGTGGAAAAGGGAGAATATAATATTTTTTTTACTTTCATCGACAAAGTGTTTTTAATAGACAGAGATTTTATAAAACCAGTCCGTCAAACACTAATAGTTCACCACATATTGGCTGCAGACATTGTTATTTGCAATGGATTCAGAGAAGAAAAGCCTTATTATTTTGATAAATTGTACTGGTTTATAATATTAATTTGATCTGCAAAATTCCTCTCAGATTTTTCTTTGGGCACAAGTAAAATCTTATTATGTGCTCTCATTATCATTCATCATTATGGTAAAGAGTAAGATAATATTGTATTGCACCCAGACTTCTACACTTTGAGGGAATGTAAAAAGCTATATGAATATCTTATGAAGTGATTGCAAAATAAAACTGACATCAAAGGGATTCAACTATGTAACATATTATTCCTCCCTGTAAAATTGGATTCTTTCTGAAACATGCTTTGCTTCTTTTGCATTTGTGAAAGAGACAAAAAAAATTTCCTGCCTTTATGTAACAATGCAGCATTTCCCCATGTTTTACAAGGGCAAAAATACTAATCAGTATCTGTATTTTCATTTGAAATTCGATTTTTGGCACCTGATTAAAATTAATCCCCCCCTTCCCCGTTCATGTCAGCACGCTGCCCTAAAACTGAGACCTGAGTGTGACACCCAAAACAGTGAAATTGCAAAAGCATTAATGGGGCTCCAGGGACCAAAATAGTCACCAGATATTTATGACCTGCTTAGCAGCTGGAGCCAAATATCTGGGCAGCGAGGTGATGGCCACGGAGGTCTGTGCAGCTGCACCGTGTTGCCTGGTTGCAGGGGTTCCCCCATCCCTATAATTCATTCTCAAACTCCTTTTTGTTGAAATCGGTGGCCAAATTCCCATTAATGTCATGTACTGCCGTTTGGGAATGCTACATGCCAGAAGATTTTAAGGTCAGTTTATGTTTTCATGAGGTCCCTCTCTAAATGTGCCTGTTGCTGCTTGGAGGAACAGTAAATCCCACCAGAGGAACAGTACATCCCACCCAAGAGTGCTGGCTCCTGGAACAGACACACCATGTCCACACGACACAGAGGGCTGATCCGATGTAAACTCACTTTGGTGGTTCAAATCTGTTTAAAGACCTTTGAAGAGAAAACCTTGTTCTGCCAGGCATTACAGCAATAGTCTGTCCTCCTGCAGCCCATCTGAAGCTATCATGAACACCCCACAGTGTGCAGATCAGTGATGACATTGATATGAGTCATATTTATCCTGCTGGATGCTCCAACCATGCCTGGTTTCGATTTTGTTACTATGAGGCCACCACAACTTACTTATTCCCTAATTTAATTGGCTCTGTGTAAATTAGCTTTCAGTTCATACCTTCCTTTGTCTTGGTATGCATTGGGAGCAAAATCTCGGCCTCTTCACGAAGCACCACACAAACCACAAAGCACTTATTGACTCCAGCAGGGCCAGGATTACAACCTTAATTTTGCAATCTTTCTTTAATCTTCTCTTAATTAATTTAATTCTGATATCATTATCTAGATTGCCCCATTCATTTAGCATCACAGCATCTATCTCTTCATTCTCACTGGAAGGCTTGGGTAACTTTGCAAATGTTGAAGCTCTATCTCCCATTCCTACCTTTTGATCTTTACTAACAACCTTCCTTTTATGTCTGCTGAGCTCAGCCTTTTATCAGGGAAGGTGCTCCACCCTCCCTGGTAGAGGGGACAACTGCGCTCATCAGCCTAGGCATGAGGAGCCGAAGTTCCACCGCCTGCCTCTCGAGGTGATCCCGCTGGCCCGTCCTGGCTCTCCAGCCAGTTTGAAAACCGGTTCAGCCAATCTCAATTTAAAAAAATGAAGGGCAGACAGGATTTCATGAAGTTTTACAGCCTATTCCAGTTTTAACTAATTTCAGGACCAGCCATTGTCTCTGCTGGGGGGGTTTCTTCTGGTAATTGCCTTAGGTGGACAATTCCGGTGCGTGTGGGAAAACACATTAACCCATAGTTTGCAATGGAAAGTTTAGGTTAAAAGTATATAATCCATACTACTGTACTGTTCCATTTACTTTGGTTTATGAAACGAGCTCATCTAATGCCTTCTTTTTTTTTTTTTTCCTAACCTATTCAAAAATACCATGCTGTTACCTTCCTTACAGTTAATCTTAATGGTACCACCTAAGTTCAGGCAAGATGTTCTCTCTTCTTAACCTCAGTGTGCCTGTGGCTCAGCCAGTGTGAAGCAGAGACTCAGTGAAGAGGACAGGCAGTGTAGCCAGGTCAGGGCAAGAGGATCCCAGGTACCAGGGTGCAGACTGGCAGGACTTTGTACCAGGACCTCCCACTGACCTCCAATACATTCTATATCACTGGGATAAAAATGCTTATTCTGGTATAACTTCTTCCTAGGTGG
Organism: Nycticryphes semicollaris; assembly: GCA_013400055.1. Taxonomy (NCBI): domain Eukaryota; kingdom Metazoa; phylum Chordata; class Aves; order Charadriiformes; family Rostratulidae; genus Nycticryphes; species Nycticryphes semicollaris. The sequence continues at coordinate 1,312,627 of VXBJ01004049.1, forward strand.
AAAAAAATATATATATTAGAATGATTATGCCCCTACTGCATCACTATAACTCATCAGATTTTTAAAAAGTATAAATCTTGGGATAAGGAGCTCATGAAAATGCTGAAGGCAAGATAGGCTGTGGAGTTGCACAGTGATTTCCACTGTGCTGTATGTGACCCAACAAACGTGTGGTGATTTGTCTCTACGTTGAGCTACCTCCTGCTGACAGTGGGCCATGGAATAGCTGGTGTGCTGGATATCCGCATGCCCTTCCTTCTCCCTTACAGAATCACAGATAGGTTGAGGTTGGAAGGGACCTCAGGAGGTCCAACCCTCCTGCTCAAGCAAGATCACCTTGAGCAGGCTGCCCAGGACCATGACCTTTTGACCATGATCGTGGCTTCTGAATATCTTCAAGGATGGAGACTCCACAACCTCCCAGAGCAACCCATACTCGGTGGTCAACATCCTGGTTGTGACCGCTTTGCAGGACGGGTCTTGCTGTTACACATGATTTAACACAGAGTATGTCAATTTTCAGAGGTGCTGAGCATTTGTAGGTCCCATTGCCTCCAACCATGGTTGGGGGATGCTCACTGCTTTTAAATGTCAGGCAAAAAACCCGTTGCAGTTTTCCTCTCCTGAAGCAGTAACGATTTCTGGAAGAAAAGATAGCAGAGAAAGGATAAATCTGGGGTACAGACAGATACAAGTGCACTGCCTGCCCTCTGCCATTTTTTTCTGGGTAACTTTAAACTCTGATGCACTCTGGCTCTCAGGGGAGGCACATTTTCCGAGGCTCTCAGGTGTCAGTGGATGCAAAGCTCAGCTGAAACTGAGCACAAATGGAAAATCCTGTCCTTCAGTCTCTCCTGGCACTTCAAGGACTTGCTTTGACCTCTTTAAAACTTACCTGCTCTGCCTTAATTTTCTCACTTCCGTTCACTTATACCTACGGGGATCATTTGGCTCTGAGGCAAACCAGTTAAACAGATCAGTGTGGCTTCGCTGTCATGAGGAAAAAATTAACATCCCAAAATCCTGTGGGCACAGACTGGACACTGGCAGGTAGGCAAGTAACATCCCCAAGCAGCACCGGTGTGGCGCTGGTTTGCTGGAGCAACGGTCTATTTGTGTGATGCTTTTCGTGTAACACAAGCTTTCTCTGCCCATCATCGCCGAGGTGAAGCTGGCACAGCCTGACAACAAAATAAGCTGCTCTGCCTGGTTGTGGAAAGGCCTTTTCCCAGCACATACTATGGTTCACTTAGATGGGTGGCTAAAAGATGGTGTGTTGATTTTAACGCAGATTGATAGTCAACATGAATATGCCGCCTGCCTCGCTCCTCTGCTGGGCGCTCAGCAGAGAGCCTGGCAAACCTTAAACAATGGGATTGCCTGTTGATTTGGGGATTAAAAGCTGTCTGTGGAAGAGCACGCTGAGAAAATATGCTGAGAGCTTCTGCTGAAGGGGCTAATTCATAGTCTAGGCAAGTAGCTTCATAACCATGTCTATCATGAAAATTTGTTATCAGCATACTGTTTGAATCACAGATCAATGCACACTGATTTTGGCAAATCTAATTAGATTTGATGGGGAAGAACATGTTTGCATTTTTTAGGCTCTGTAGTTCCCATCTCTTTACGTGTAATTTCATTTTTGATTTGTTTAACAGCGATTAAGGGCTGTGAATCATGATACTGCGGAGATGTCAGCCTTGGTTATGCCACTCACTTAGCCAGCCCCGTCTCTCACCCAATACTGAGAACGGGAGACTGGGAGTCAGGACTCCAGTGCCTCCCAGTTACACCAGCCAGAACTCAATGTGCTCTCTCCGTATGGCCACAGGCAAGATATTTTACATATCTGCACCTCAGTTTACATATCTGTGAACTTGGATATAGCATATATATGCATCTTAGGGGCATTTTAAGACTTCATTGATCACTACTGCTTGTGAACTGTTTCCATTTCTGCTGCTTCCATGGCACAACGCAAAATTAATTATCCTCATTTCTGATGTGGAAGGGGCACAGCCTCGTGCTTATCTGCCTTTGTGAGTACTGTGGCTGCTCTGATTTCAATTTTTGCCTGGAATATGCGATTGCTTGGATCTCTTCTTGGTACAGCAAGGATACCAGCTACACAGGTGTCCATCACGAAGGGCTTAAATGGGACACTCTCTGGGACTTAATTGATGAGCTGGTGAGCAGCTTATGACAGGTGTCCACATCAGATACTTCTCCCTCCCTCCTCCTGTCTTTTCTTTAGTGCCTGTGGAGTTTAGCTAGTGGCTGTTAACCAGTTTAACTATGTTCACATTCCCATCCCAGGGGGAATCCTGTGCTTTTGTAATGTAGGAGTAGCATCATTGTGGCTATGAAATGGGCTTCCAAATCCCAGGACAGCATCTTTCACCAGTGGATGCCTTTAACTCTGACATGGGAGGTGGGAAGAAAGGGGCTGTCACAGGACAAAGGCTGAGGTGGCTCATTGCACCAAGGGTGCAGCCATCTCCAGGCAGCAAAGAGAGGGTGTTGAACCAGGTCTTCCACTTCTTAGGGAGATGCTGGGTCGTTATGTGAAACATGGACAGTGGTGCCACCATCACCAGCTGTGCCAAAAAAGAGGACAAGTCTCCCAGCTGCCTTTGAGGAAGGTGCCAGCCCTGCAGCCACAAACCAGCCCTCCCGAGTCCCCGAAGGACCCAGCCCCAGTGCCTGCCCCACAGCTGCACCCACACAGGGAATGTGGGGCACATCTGTAAAGGGAAGGTGAGTGTATAGACAGCAATTGGGCTTGAGAGCAGAGGGACACGAGGTCCAGGGGAGGTTTCACACACTGTCCCCTGCTCCCAGCCTGCTGCTGAAGAAGCCTCGTGCATTGCCCCTGAGCACAAGTTGTGGCTTGGCTGTGTCCACACGCCCATCATGACACTTCAGGGGCTGCCAATGTCACTCTCCCTTGAAATCACTCACATGAATGTTGTATATTTGTTATAGATGGAGAGATTAGCGTAAAGGCTAAGAAAGATTGTAAACAAAAAGGGAAGGACCCTGGGGATACTGCAGTGGTTTATGCCAGCTTGGCTGGTCTGACCTGTTTATAATGTCTAACACAATCACAGGTGCCAAGGAATAACCGACAAGTTAAACAGTTTCCTCTTTGCGATTTAGTAACAGGATCCCTGTATGAGAAGGGCAGGGTTTTCCCAGGAGCCAAGTATTTCAGAAAGGGGGAAGCAGACACGAGACACTTCTCTGGAGGCTGGTGGCATTTTACCTGCTTTGCGTGTGTTCTGCTGCCGTTGAGACATACAGTCCTCATGTGGGCACTGCCGGGTGCTCTCCTGGTCTTCCTCTTCTCTTCATAGGGCCCAAGGAACCCAAATCAATGAACCTCTGCATCCCCATAACTGGGTATCTTCAAGCTGAGCATTTCCTGGTATACATCCCCTTGATGCACCATGCTGGGTGTGGGACATCCCTCTAATGCCTCAGCTAATGCTTGCGCTGTCTCCTGTGACAGAACTGCGACTTTTACCTCTCATCTGATGATGTCTTCACGTCCGGGGTTTTCTATCCCTGATGACAGCACCACTTCCACTTCCTCTCCCAGGCTTGTAACTTCTGTCCCGATCTTTCGCCCTTCACACAGAACAAACAAAACTTGACTCCTCCCCGAGGACTCCATCAGGCTCTTTCTCAGGGGCCTCCACGGGAAATCTGGCTGGGCCCCGAATGGTGCTGCCTCTCTCTCCTGAGTTCTCTCTTCTTTCTCTCAAAATATTTGGGTTTTTTGCTATTGATGTTAAACCCCGAGCTCACAGTTTTGTTCACTCTTCCCCAAACACAAGCATGTTCATCTCTGGATTTACTCACCATCCCAACAGTCCAACACAAGTACAGACATTTGGTTTCACTTTATTCCACCGCTTGTTTCATAAATCACATTCAAGCTAGTCATCTTAAATACTCTACATGGAGTTTTTGCACCTCTCTGCCCTACTTGTTCAATCTTGCTGCAGACAAAGCAAGTCACTTTAAAATGTCACTTTTTATTTTTCTTTTTAAAATCCACAAACTTGGGAAATATATGGACCATTTGAGTTACGTGCTCCCTTAGTTGGCCCATCAGTGACAACTCTGTCATTTCTGTGCTTCATATCAATCCTGCATATTCTCTATCTCTGCTCTGGAGTCATCACTAAGGTATGCGTAATCATAGCCTTAAGAAATCTCCCACTCCTTGGAATGTGCTCCCAATTATTTGCCAAACATCTTCCCTACTTGCTTGCAGGGAAGGATGTGTCATGCAGTTTTGGGACCCTAGCAAAACTGAGCCCAGCTTCATTAAAACAGCTGTGTCACTGAATGGTTCCTCTTTGTTTCTTTTACCTATTGTCTTTCTTTACACTCGAAATAGTCACTGAGGGATGCACCAGCCTATATTTATGGATAATCGTGTGAAGAAACGGAGAGGCAGAAATCTAATAGCATAATTCTATTGGGGAAAAAAATTACATAAATTCTGGGAAGTGGAACTGGCAATGATGATGATGTCATCTACTCCCACAACTCTGGATGAGGATATTTCTTATACGCCTGAGTGTATAAGAAACCCAAACTTTTCCCTTCCCTACTTTTTGTCTTTTTGTCTTATATTCACCACTCTGAGCACATAGAAGGCAGTACTTTCCAGTAGCTTCAGAAAGTTTCCAAGCTTTTGCTTTTGCTCTATTATTGTCACCTGCTCTTGACTTTTAGAGCTTCATCCCCATCAAAATCACAGGTGAGTCACCATCGCCTGGAGATGGACCAATGTCTGGGGACAGGAATGCATTTTCTTTAGATCAACACAAGTACTTAAATTAAAAGAGCGAGGAGTAGAAATAAATTATGGTAAGCACCATTGTTTTGTACCATTATTATTTTTTTCATGGAATTAACTTGGTATTGGTAAATACAGCAGGGAGGTATGTGTAAGGGTGAGGAGAAGAGCCAGCTGTGTCAAATCGTAATACCTACTGCGGAGCAAATGGATGTAAGCAGGCTTTGAATACATTCAGGATGGAAATTAGGTGGTTTCTAACCTTCAGAGGAGAAAAGTTCCAAGATAATGTTCAAGAAGGTGAAGTGAGGACAAGACACTTACACTCAACTTGATGCCTTTATGGGCAGGATGCTGTGAAATGATGGCTTATACAATGACCTAGCTCTTTCTTCTGAGCATCTGAGAAGACTTAGGTTTTTGGGCAGTTCCAGAATTAACCTGAAACAAGATTAGTTCCTGGATGAGGGAAGGTGTAATTACCGCTATAATTACACATTCTCAGCAGTTTTCTCCTGTGCTTTTCCATGACCCATGTTTGGGGGGTGGAAGGTGGAGGGGTGTGATGTGCGGTGATTTGTCCCAGCCTTGCTGCACCCACCTGCCCTGGCTGAGAACACTTTGCGTTGCAGCTGGCTGTGGTCACCAGCTTTCACCTCCACCCCGTGCTAACCTCAAGGAACACGTCACAGCTTTTGTTGGCTCCACTGGAGCTTCACCTAGCTTGGCCAGCTTTGTCTGATGGGGATTAAGGAGCACTGATGTGATCCCTGTAGCCGGCAGAGCTGGTGGGGCCACGGGTGGAGAAGCAATAGCAGAGCGCTGGAGGGCAGAAGCCTTCAACTGGCACAGCCCTGTGGCAGCCTGACCTGTGATCTTTGCCTCACATCTTCTCCTGGCCTTGAACGAGCGCCCTGCCTCATTTGGCCTTGACTTTGCCACGTTTAACTTGCAGGGGTGAACTTAGAGCAATGCAATTGCCCCGTGTAATTGCGCTAAGCTGTCGTAAAGGTGATTATGCTCAAGTGCTTTATTGACACAGATTGAGTATATTCAGGTCACAACACCAGGTGATTTTTAGAGTACAACCACTAGAAAGGCTGCAGGGCTGAGTAATACGAACACTAGACATATTTTACATGCCTGTGGAAAGAGGGTCTCTGTGTTCCCTCCTGCAATGAGAGATGCTGGCTGTGATGGAGGCAGTGGGCTCCCCCCATGACTGCGGAGGCTCCAACCATGCCATCAGTGGGAGAAAAGCGTGGTGGTCACCTGCCACCCCACTAAGTAAAGGGTAAGGTATAAAGGATGGTCTGTGTGTTTTTATGGGGTCTGGAACATGACTTCCAAACCTGGGTGCTGTCTCCTGGCAGTGGGAGCAGCACAGCCTCCTGCCACCAGTTGCAGAGATACCTCCTTGGAGTTGCATCTGGATCAGTTCCTGTGATTGTGGTCTGACTTCTCTGTGTATAAACAGGCTGGCAAAGGCTTTCACTCTCTTTTTCATAATGTTTCCCTGGCTTTGGTGTGCCAGCAATGGCACATGGAGATACCCATCTCCCATCACGATGCACGGAGCTGCGTTTACAGCTGTGCTGCTGGTACTGTCTGTGGCATTTGGAAAAAACAGCATTAATTTGGGTTGATGTTTAACAGCAGATTCTGTGTGTGCTTTGCCGAGGAAGGGAGTCCTAGGGAGAAAGGAATGAAAACTCATTTTTCAGGGCTATTTGATACATATTTCTCTCCTGCTCTGGTAGCTGGGAGTTGTGAAGGAGCCATCAGGGCCCCATTTAAGGGCAATACTTGTGTGATGCCAGAGCAATAGCTTTATGCCACCATCCCAAACTCTGGAGCGGGAACAGGCTTGGGCGAAAAAAAAAGTGTGTCAAGCTGCTCTGGCACTCGAGCTCTTTTCAGCTGACAAAACGATCCTTTGGTCTCACGAGTAACTGTAGATTTTGGTCTTTCTCCCAAGTTCACTGACCTCAGGAGGTCATTTATGTGGGACTTGGTCTCCAGCCAGCTGCAGGGAGTATGGCCCAAAGCAATCTCCTCCAACCCTCTTCCGCTACAGCAGGGGATGGAGCAAAAGACCTTCCAGCTGCCTGCTCAAGGAGGGATCTGGTCTCTCTTACTATATCTTGCTTAAATTGCAGCACCACAGAACTGTAGATTAAATAAAGCCACATTTTATACCACAATTGTGTACCTTTCGCATCAGCAGTCTCTTCTCCTGTAATGACTGAGTTTTGAATGTTGCTTTTTATTGCAATAATCAAAGCACTGCAGGGGAGTTGGGAGCCTGTTTCCTAATTAAGCGAAACAGCACGTGCGATCCACGTTTTCAGCATTGCTCTGCAAATCTCCCTGTGCCTGATTACAGACTACTCTCCACACAGAGCCTGAGGTGGCAGCGGCAGCTCCCCAGACTCTGGGCACCACCACTGATGCTGGTGCCAACAGGTTGTGCACATGGCAGGAGGGACGCTCCGCAGCTCCTGTGTCCTTGCAAAGATGAGGGCACAGCAGGGTTTATAAGGATCCCTCCTGGACAGTGCAAAAATAGTGCAGGGGGAGGGGAAATATCATGTGGTGTTGAAGCTTCTGCTTGGTTTCAGTTCCAGCCTGGAATCGAGGAGGACACATTTAATTTCTACTTAATCTGTTTAAAAAAAGAAAAAAAAAAAAAGAATAATAAAGTTTGTTTTGTCCATATCCTGGAGATTTGCTTTTGTTTTACCATTTCACCAGGCTGCAGCCTGGTCTGCGTTTTCGGTGTTTCTTCCAGCACTTTGAGGATTGCAAAGCTGCTTTCTCTACTCATATGTGGGACGCCTGTATCCCTTCTCTCATGTGATTCTTTGGAGACATCCATATTGCAGCACTTGAACGCTGGGAGAATGGGGTATATTATTTTTAAAAAAACCCCTGTGATTTCTATTAGCAAGCAAACTCGGGGAGTTCAGGAGGAATCTGAGGATCTGAGCATCTTTTAATGTGAAAAGCAGCAGAAGAGAAGCCGTAAAGGCTCCCGTACTTCCCATCCGCCTGAGTTGACGCTGATCCCGTTCTTCCGCGGCCTGTGACATCCCCCGCCCCGGGGACGGGGCCCCGCGCCCGCTCCGCGCCTCAGCGCACCTGCGGAGCGCCGCCGCCGCACGCGCGGCTTCGTTTATTTTTTACTTTTATTTATTTAATTCATTATTTTA
>VXBJ01004049.1:1321442-1359377 GCA_013400055.1 Nycticryphes semicollaris
AAAGGGTTTTTCTTTAGGCCATCTTTTCCTGAACAAGCTGGGTTTTTTTTTTCCAATTGCAATTGAAGAAGGCTGCATTTTATTTTTATATAAAAATAATATTTAAACAAAAAAAAAATTAATGTTTTCATTGACAGGGTGCTTTAGGACTTCGGTCACGATCTGTTAAACTGGGGGTTGCTGCATCTTAAAATGCCATGTGGAGGAGTCCGTGCAGAAACGATAATTGTATCTGAAGGATGCTGGAGGCCTTCAGTGAGATCTTTTTAACCCCATCCATGTTGACAAGTTTAGACATGTTTGCCTGTCCACCTCTCTGGTCAGCCACAGTGAGTCGTGAGGCCTACACTAGTTCCTTTCTACTAATGTGGGCAAAAATGTGCATGATTTAAGTAATTGATTTGGAACGGAAGAGCTTTTCTGGGGGTATATTAGGATATATATTAGGTATTTGTTAGACTATTAGCCTTAGCTAAATACAGATGAGCACAATGTATTGCGTGCATGTTATGGCTGTATGACACGAGAGTAGTTACTTCTTCATGGAGCAGAAATAAGATCTCAATGATGTCAGTGTACCGACTGGTTTGGGTTATTGTAAAAGCACTTAGATGTGTTGTTGTAAAATATGAGGGGATTAAAAGAAACGGAGCTCTGAAGTGTTGATGTCACTGTAAGAAATAAGGATGCACTCTGATGCCCAGTCCTGGCTCATAAACATTCAGTTTCCTTTCTGTTGTGATTTTCAAAGCGATTTAATAAATACGCACACGGGCCAGTCTTTTGTGCTGCAGGTCTCTGGTAAACGCCAGTTCACACCCTAGGGAGTTTCAAGGGATCTTCTACACACTTTGAGTTGTTTTAGAAACGCACCTCTAACTTTATTTTTATCCCCTCTCCTCCCTCCTCCCCCTTCTATCTCGCACAACATTAAGCTGTGAGTCTGGCTTACGGCTACCGTAGCGTTGTTGTCCCAGCTCTGATTGATCTGACCCTGCCTTTGTGTATTTTGAGTTATATCAAGGTAATGAGTTGTACAGGTGCAGTTTGTCATCCCGCGGGGGAATGCCCTCTTGTACCTGTTCGGAGTAAAATATATACCGTGCCTCTGTAGGTCTGGTGTCCCTGGGAGAGGGGCCGCGCTGGTGTGTGGGGGAGGACCGGAGGATTCTGCGTCCTTGGCATCTGCGCGCTGGTGTCCACACGATGCCAGAGCCATTCCGCAAGAGGGAAAATAAGGAAGGGCCTTTAGGCCTGCTGCAGAAAGGAGCTGTGTGTTGGAAGGAGTTCGTAGAATGGAATATCGGCTCCCTGGGTGAACGTTTCCTGCCTGGGAATGTAAGGTTGGTGGGAGCCGGCAGCTTTCCGAGGATGGGGAGTCATGTCTCCCGTCGGTGCAGAGGCGTTCTGCGGCTCTGCAGGCACCGTGCTCCTCTCTCCCTGCCCCTGCCCGACCAAAGCCTGCATTGTGGGTTCATTCGGGACTACATCTGCTAAAACTGGAGCTTAAGCTTAATTCTTTGCAAGATTAGAACTGCATCTTCCTGTTTTTAATCAGAGTGCTTTACACAGAGGGCTTATGGTTCCTGGCTGTATGTATTGCACTTTTATACAGGAATTACTGGCAGGAGAAGCTACCAATGGAGTTGATGTTGTAGAGCAAGGCTAGGGATAAAAAAATTCTATTTGTATGCTTGAGATAGCAGTGCATTTTGTGTTCATTTATCACCTTTCAGCTGAAGATGTTCAGTAGGTTGTTAGAGTATCACTTTCTCCAGGCCTCTTTCTCCAGGATTTTTTTTTTTCTGTAATTATGCTGGTGCAGCAGAGTTGCGAGGTAGGGCTCACAAGTATGACATCTTACTAAAAACATATTTATTTTTTTTCCCCAGTGGTCTGTGCAGACAGTAGCACTGACAGGCCCTGGGAGGGGGAAATGCTGGGTTTTGTGACCTGGGAGGCATTCCTCCAGCTTGCAGGGATGCTGAGAGTTCATCTTTTTCTCCCGATATATGAATTTAGTGTCAGGTACCCACGGTGAAGTGCTGAATATCCAGCAGTGAAGCAGTTCCAGTGGGTCCATCGGAGCCTCGGTGGAGCCTCGGTGAAGCCCCAGTGCTGATCTTCTCAGGGCATTACTGCTGGAGAGGTGGAGGTGGTGGCCGTGTCGCCCCAAGGGGATGGCTGTGTGGTCCAAGGGGATGGCTGCTGGCCCAGGGATGGCTGCGTGATTCGAGGTCCTGCACTGTGAGCCAGGAAGGGTGCAGAGCTGCAGGCAGAACCAGCCGAGAGGAAAACACGTACCTGGTCAGGAAGCTTCTGCCTGTTTGCAGCAAGGTGATAACAGATCTTATTTTGAAGCACAGTGTGTTATTTTCTGCCTCCTCGCTGGCTGGTGGCTTTTGTACCGCACACCTGCATAGTTCCTGGATAGATTTATGAAAGCTGAGGAGGGAATAAAGAAGTAATGCATCTCTTAGACCCCTTGAGCACTGCATATGGGGCATGTTTTCCTTTGTCACAGCTGCATCCCTTCCTGAGGTGGTCTGTCTTATGCGGGAAAGTGTTTAGAGCCCTGGCAAGCAATATGTCTGCACATGGGTTCTTTATACCTGGAGATGCAGCACCCACTGTTTGTTGCCACATTGGTACAGTTAAGTGGGAGACAGCATTTTCTGGAGCTATCAGCATTCCTGAGCCTTTCCTCAGTTCTCTCTTTGGAAAGTGCTAGGGGTCATTTAGGACGGTGCTGTTGGCGGTGCTTCCCTGTCACTCCAAGGATGAGAAGCAGTGCGCTGGTTACCTGGTGCATCAGCTCTGCGCAGCAGTCTGCGGGGTGACACGGGCATGGGGACCAGCTGGGCTTATGGAGCAGGCTGGATGGTTTGCAAGCATCCAGATCTGTATGATCTCGAAATGCCTTTGAATGAATCCCTGGGTGGTATCATTCTTTACGTGAATTCAGAGTACAGATGTGAATGAGTATCGTTGCAGAGATGTAGCCTGCAAAGCCAAGGCTGGTTGAGTATCACCCAGAGTATCCAGGCAGGGTTTGTCCTACCCGCTCTGATGCCTGTGCTGCCACATCTTCACTGCTATTGATAACTTATATTTGCCAGCAGATGCTGCAGCTGCAGCCCCCACCACCTCGAAGGAAAAGTGCTCCCTGTGTGGATTGCTGCTGGTGCAGTACATCAGGCAGCAAAGGGCTCTTGGATGCAGCGGTGACAGGCAGAGCTAGAACCAGCTAAAAATTTTATGTAGCACAGGTCTTTAATGGCAAGGGTGATAATCCACTGGAACAAATTGCCAAGAGAAGGGGTGAATACTCTCTCGGTCATTTCTGCTTTAAAACCTGAGTCAGAAAAAGTAGTGGGAAAAGTTTTGTATAAAAGTTATTGTGTAGGTTCCTGCAAGTCATCTCCTTAGGCAGGGAGGTGGGGAGGCAGAGGGGAGGTTTGACCATTTTCCCCCAGTATGAGGTTGGGTTGTGGGGGTGTTGGGGGCTGACCTGTGCTGCTGGAGAGCGGCTGAGCTGAGATGGGGTGTGCAGAGCACCCTGGTGAGAAAGAGCAGCCCAAAGCCCTGGAAGGACTGGGTGTTTGCATGGGAGAGTGTCGTTGCCATGAGTTTGCAGGCCTTGGTCAGCATTAGCCAGTGCCAAAACGTGTGCATGGCCAAGAACTGCAGGACATTGAAAGGTCCCCCATGGAAGAGGATGGCATCACATGGTCCTCATTGACAAGCTGGGGGCTTCCCCAGGTGTGGGTCACAGTTTCTCCCTTGGGGTAGGAGTGAATGGCAGAGGAGCCTAAAGGAAGCCCCAAAAGGCTTTTCCCTCGTTTGGGGAGAGGAGTTCCCTACTGCAAGAGCAGTGCCTACATCTGTAGGCTGCTTCTGTACAAGCAAGTGGAGAGAAGAGGTGGGTGGGAGAGGCAAGACCACATCCCGTTGCAGAGTGTGGTGAAACAGCTTGTGTAGGCTCTCAGCACAATGTAGGATGTGCTGGGAACCTCCAGGCTCTGAAGCAGGCCAGTGCAGGGATTTTAAGGTGGAAAACTGGTCCAGTCCTCCTAATCAACCACCATCGTCTTCCTTCCATCCAGCTGTCACGATCCATGCTTGTCCTTGGCTTCCTCTGAACACCCTTTCTGTGCGCCCCACCTTCCTGGGATAACTGCTGGTTGGATGCCTGGTCTGCACTTCAGCTTCACCAGTGGAGTTTAGCTGGTTAAGGGATATATCACGCCGGTGGATGCCTTTGCTGTGGATGCAGCATCCTGATTCCTTGCAGAGATGGAAGCCATTGAGTTAGTACTGCTATAAGCTCTTCCAGGGGATTTTTGCAAGGTAGCAGGATCGATGTATTAGGACTGGCAGGGATGTAGTACAGAGGAGACCACCACCTAAGCAGAAGAAATGGAAATGTCTCTATGTCCCAGGTCGTTTCCTTATCTTCAGCGGGGATCCAAGCGCTGTTGGGCTCCGTTTAGCATTTCATGCTTAGTGTCAAGTGTCAGTGCCTCTGTCCCCAGTTAACCATGCTTGGTTGGATGGATTTCCTCTGGTGAGCATGTTCAAAGTGCAGATGCATTCCATGGGTTTGGGGACCCTACAGGTTCAAAGTCATCCAGAAGCAGGTAGGGGCCATCCTCACTACTGCCTGATTATGTACTGCCTGCCTTTAGTCTCAGGACACTTTGTGCCTTTCCTGAAGTCCCACCAACTGGATTTAAGAGATTGCTTGGCTCACTTTTTTACTCTCAGTCAGAAGAACTAAAACTTTTGATCTTTTCACTGATGATGCAGGGGCAGCATTGTGTGAAGTCCTGTGTAAACCCCAATAAATCTCAGCTGGTGTTGGGAAGCTGTTACCAGTAACTTAGAAAGAAGAAGAAAAAAACCAAGATGATTTTTTGAGATAAAAAAAGCAACAACTTGCAACTCCTCACTGACCTAACACTTTGTATTTTGAGGCCTAGATTTGATGGTATGGTAACCATGTGTTCTCAAAAATGATGTCTGAGCAAACTCCTGGCCAAAATTAAATTGCTGCATCGCTGATGTACACCTGATGTTGCGTGTGCTGACCCACGTGATGGAGATGACAGCCATGGGCTCATGCCTGGGGATATGGGACGTGGAGCAATGACCAAAGCCCAGGCTGTGCTTGAATCCTTCACTTCGCACATCCCCCCCATCCCACGTAGAAAATGTTATAGCTTGGGTCTCTCTTTGCTAATATTAAAATTTGGTAACAAGGTTGGTTTTGTTTTTAATATTAGTTGTCTTACAGACAAAAAAGTTTATTTTATATTAAAGTAATCCTCCTCCATCAGACCCTAGATGTGATATACCAAACCCCTTTATGTGTCAGCAAATGTTGTAAATAGGTAGTCACACCTGTCAGTGCAATGACCTGTAATTTAGCATGCAGAGCAAAAAGCTACCATACATACTTTTGGAAATATTTACTAACATTTCCCGACTTATTTAAATAATTCTGGGTTCTTTATTTTTTTTTTTTTTCCTGTTTCATAAGAGTAGGAAGGTCTGAAATATGCTTTCCCTGAAATGGTCATGGGGGGAACAAAAGCCAAGAACTTTGTTCTGTGGCAATTGAGAAGCTTCTTGGCATTTAGACGATGAAGTTTGCTGTGGGAATTGCTGGATTATTTACAGGTATCTCACATCTGGCTGTGGTTCTACTTGGTTTGCTGAGAGTGGGGAGGGGCAAAGCATTGTGTTTTTCTTAAATGTTAAAAAGGCTGCTACTAGATTATATAAAAATATTAACAAAAACGTATGCGTGTTTGATGTTACAGAGGGAAATAATCATGCCTGTTTATGAGCTGGGAGGTTGGACTGGAAGACCCCAGAGGGTTCTTCCCACCAGCACTTCTCTGTTTCTGTGGTTACTGAGGAACAAGTGAAAAGCTGAGCTTCAAGTCTCCATTTGTGGAAGGAGAGGGAAGAAGGCCCAACTTTCATGAATGCATGAGAATTGTAAATAAAAACAATTAAGATGAGCAGAGGCAGAGGGGAAGGAAGATGCTGCTCTTTGCAGTCCAAGAAGCTGTAGGAGTGAGGAGTTCATCTTGAAATGTTTTCCTAGTTAGTATTAAGACTCCCCAGTCCTGCTGGTTACAAGTAGCTTGCTTAGATTATGGGGTTCCCAGTATTCCACCATGGGTAGGATTTGGGGGCTTTACCCTCGGAAAGCCATTTCTTTTGCCTTCTCTTCCACTCTTTCTTTCATCTATGAACACGCTGCCTTTTGTACAGTTGTTCACAGCGTAGGACAGTAGAGCCCTGATGTCAGCTGGACCCTCAGAGCTTCATGGAAACGGTCGAGGTCCTGCACTTCTGCTTGACATGGTTGGAAATGGCAACAGTGACTTCTGTAGGCTGCCGTCTTGGAGCGGGTGGCTACAACCAGTGCAACTGGACAGGAAAAAAGGCTTTTGGAAACTTCTCACCAGGTAGCTATATGGGATCCTGCAAGTGTTGGAAGGACTGGAAATAAAACCTTTGTTAGCTCCTAGTTTAGTGTGGCAGATAAATGTGAGTACTGGCTTTTCATCTTCATAGCATCATTGACAGCCATTCTTCATATGAGGAGGAACAGGAGGGAAAGGGGAAGGGAAGAGAGGTTTGCAATAGTGTTATAATTTTAATTGTAAAGATAAGTACATGAAGTACAATTTACAGGTTACTAGGTGGTATCCATCTTTCAGACAGGTAGTAGTAGCCTGTTGAGAGCTCAAGATGTCTGTTAGCATAAAGCATAACATTATATTGCTTGATGCTGTAGACTGTAAACTACTTTTGGTACCCAGTGTCCCTGCCTTTCTTATAAATCTTGATGCCTTGAGAGACTTTTAGCCAAGACTTTGTTTTGCAGGAGGTTCTCAGTACCTTTTAGTGAATAGCGCAGAGGAGAGCAACAAAGCTGGTGAGGGGCTTGGAGAACAAATCTTATGAAGAGCAATTGAAGCTGGGACTGTTTAGTTTGAGGAAGAGGAGGCTGAGGGGAGACCTCATTGCCCTCTGCAACTACTTGAAAGGACATTGTAGAGAGGTTGGTGCTGATCTCTTCTCACAGGGAATTAGCAATAGAATGAGAGGGAACGGCTTCAAGCTGCAACAGGGTAGGTTTAGGCTGAACATTAGGAAAGAATTTTTCCCAGCAAGAGTGGTCAGACCCTGGCATAGGCTGCCCAGGGAGGTGGTTGAGTCCCCATCCCTGAATGTGTTTAAGAGTCATTTAGATGTGGTGTTAGGAGATAGTGTGTAGGGGAGGGCTTTGTAGAGTAGGTCAGATGGTTGGACTCGATGATCCCAAGGGTCTCTTCCAACTTGAATGATTCTATGAATGTTTTGTGAGACAGATTACAGGAATTAGGATTTCAGATCTGTGCATCCCTCTTAATTAGCTGCTAATACCATCTCATGGAGCAACGTGGCATGGGAGAGGAATGTATGGGAAGGATCAAACAACCTGTGGTCACTTATCCTGATCCACCATGACTGGGAGAGCTTACAGTTGGTCTTGCTAATGCATTTTACCTTCTTCTAACAATATTAGGAGTGCTAATATTCATAGTGACAAACACCTGTATCTTGTTCTGCTTAGAAAATCTGGATACTGAGCAAACAAAAATACTGTCATCTCCACTGTGGCAGCAGAAGGACAGCTAAAGCTCATGAAGGTATGAGATACCATCAGGGAAAAGGCTGGTGTGTGGGATCCTGAGAGCCAAGCTCTCATGAATGTCTTGGAAGTCTGTGCTAAATCTGTTTTAGGTCTCCCGGAGGCATGATAGAGCCTGTAGACCCATGGAATAATGCTTGTAACATTAATATTTCATTTGAAGATATTAAGGGATTTTGATGCCCATTAGAAGTTGGTAAGCATTAAGGCTGAGCTCATGCAGCTGTGGTTTCACTAGAGGCTTGGCCAGCAGAGTGGCTCTGCCCAGAGAGGCTCCCAACCTCCGTCCACAGTGGCAGGCCACCAGAAGAAGGAGCCTGAAGTCATGGCCAAGCTCTTTGAGGTGGCTGGTACCGCAGGACAAGCCAGGAGATTGCCTGTTCCCACTAGTCTCCACGCCTTGAGCCCCACACTGGCCTTGCAGTAGGTGACCTCGCTGGGCAATCCAGGCTCAAATGACCATAGCATGAAGATGATCCATAGCTCTGTTTAACATTTTTTGCACCCAGCTGCTGCCAGGGAGCTGAGTTCTTGGACACCATTGGCTTATGGGTGAGGAACAGCTTTCTGAAGCTGAGCTCTATCAGTGCAGAAGAGTTGATAGGCATATTAAGAAGGAGTAGTTGAAGAAGTCTGCCACTGCCATGCTGGCCCTGTTGGCTGATGGTACATGGCCACAACTGGTCAGTGGAATTGGTGGGTTAGGAGCACTCCTGAATTTCTCCTGGTGATAAGCTGTTCTCTAGCAGTGATGGTGTTTCTGTCATTTCTGGCTGATTAAGAGATGCAGCCCCATCTTCCGCATCTTGGCTTGACAGCAACAAAGATATATACCTGTGTAGGGAGCCTGCAAGTGAAGGAAGCTCCAACCAGTAGAGAAAGCTGCAGCCCATATCTTCTGCTGCGTGGGCTGCTTGTGATGTCTTTCCACGCTGGCTTCTGTTGGAAATCGAGATATAGTTTTGAGGTCTTTTGTTCTCTTTTTAGGGTGCTACCTGTTTTGCATCAGGTAGCAGAAAGACTGCTTAAAGCTTTATGCCAGAGACTAGGAGCTTTCTGCAAGGAAATGAAGCTCTGCTCTGTGAGAGTCCAGTTTCACACGGACTGAGCAACTCCAGGAGATAAGGACCGCCACAAACCTCCTCATACTCTGCTGCAAGTGTAAGGTATGTGCCACTGAAGGTCCTTTTTCTAAATATATAACACCGTTTCATGTAACGTTTAAAGGCAGTTAAGAAATACACAAGCAAAACAAGACTCTCCACTGCTGAGTTGGAGGAAAGAGGAGAAATAACATGTAGCAGATGTTGGTTCATCACTTAACACACTATCGAAAAGATAATCTGGTGATAAATGCAGTGTTTAAACTGAGCATTGAGGAAAATACATTTGACTGTAATCCCAGTTACCTATTGTGATTTGTGCCTTTTCAGAATATAAAAAACCGAGGAAATTGCAAGATGCAGGTATGTGCTCCGACACCTTAACCTGGCCATCCCTTTCTTCTCTTTACCCCTTTTAAACTAGGGTTAATGACCAGAAATTTTCTGCATATACAAGACTGGTTTGTAACACACTGTCATATTAACAGCTCAAAGCAAGCTATTTTATTGAGCTGATGTGTTGAATTTTATTTTTTTTTAATTACATTGCCTCCTTTATGTTTTGTATGTCCCAAAAAGTGGTATTTGAACAAGCAAGCATGCAGAAGAGGAATCAAGAAGTCAAGATGATGATGGACGTTGTGGCCGTGTCAGTTAGGGGTTGTTCACTATGTGGTTTGATGGATGTGGTGTTTCTGATGTGGGTTAGTACTTACTGCTGGTTGTTTCAGTGATGGGGGATGTTTACACCATTTCCATTAGTGGTTTAAGTGGGATTTCAGAGAACAGGGAATGGGTGGGTCTTTGCTCATGTTCTGTTGTGGTTCACCCCTTCCAAGCTTCCTCTCTAAAGCAAGATTTTTAGATGTGCCCATCGAGGATTGCCATGTATGGTGAGATGATCTTATCTCCTTTGCTCCACTCTGGTCAGCCTGCCTTATTTGCTTGTACTTTATATCTTGGTTTTACCCTGTGTCATTTGGTCTCTGGGACAGAAACTGGCCTTTCTATTCTATTTTTATATAAAATCCAGCACAGTCACATTTGGTATCTCAAGCCCTTGATGGTGCTCTATGTAATGCTAATAACTAATAGCAGTGGTAATTTCTCCTGGGAATCTGTGGCTATCTGTGCACATGATGGAGATGTGAGGGCCGTGAATGTGCTGCTGCAGTGTGGGTTTCCTTACGTGGCTTCTGTATTGTTTTAGCTCTGAAGAGCTGTGAATATGGGAGCCAGCTCGGTACAAGGAGGCTGCAAAAGCATCTCCGTGCAGGTGAAGGCTGTCAGGGCCAGTGGCTGGTGGTGAAGTCTTTGCTTTTATTCAGGGCAGCACAGATAAAGCGTGGCCCAGGTTTTCTACTTATGTGTGTATGTATATTACCTATATCCAAGTAACTTTTTATGTGGTTTTATATATATAAAAACATATGTGTGAAAGCATCATTGCCTGTTAAGCCCTTACTTTGCTTCCTCCTCCTAGTTTCCTTCCACTTCTCTTTTTCTGTTCCACTTCATGTTTGAGTTTTATGCCTGTGGTGTTTTTCATAGGCACATTTCCCTTTTTTCTTACCTTCTTTCTCCTTTCTTTTCTATTCTGTCTTCATTCTTTACCTTCTCGTCCACGTATTTCTTCTCCAAGTTGTTTTATAATTTCTCTTCTGTATGGTTCCTCTTCTCTGTTGCTGGGGCAGGTCCACCAAGCACCCTGTTAGTGGCTCTGCACACCCCAAAAGTTCGTGGCTCGAGGAACAGCCGCAGCTGTGCCCCTTTACTGCTTAGAAAAAAAAAACAGGAATGAGGGAGTTGGAGCTGCTCTTGTTTCTCTTCTCTGTAAATGAATGTCAGCCTGACACATTTGGCTTCCCTTGTAACTGTTGTGGCTGAGTAGATGTTTCTTTGATCTGATGGTAAGAATAAAACTGGGGTTAATGGCCATAGTGCTTCTCCCTTACATCTGGGGGTTGGTGATGCTAAGAGGTGGCCTGGGCTTCCCTTCCTTCCTTGGCAGTTGCAATCTATACTCAAAGCCTTGGCTTTGGATTCCTGCTGTTACCTCTCTGACCTTTCTGCTGCTAATTTTAGTAGCCTTCTGGCTTGCTGCAAGCCCAAGGCTTTTTCCAACTGGTTTCAACCCTATTTCTTTCCCCTTGAGGAATGTTGGCCTCACATTGTGGTGATCCTGCGAGGGCTGTCGTACCCTGATGGCAGAGGGCTTTCGGGCACATAAACAAATGGTTGAGCAAGGCAGGTTTGTGCATTCATTGGTGATAGCTCAGTTTGAGTCCCTCCAAGAAGACACTGCTGGGGGAGAACAGTCAGGCAGTGCTGAGAGCTGGGGGGATTTTAAGTGGATTTATGGGCACATCTGGCACAGCGCTTCCCACTTACAGAATCACAGAATGGTTAGAGTTGGAAGCGACCTTAAAGATCAAGTTCCAACCCCCCTGCCATGGCCAGGGATGTGTCCCACTAGACCAGGTGGCTCAAAGCCCCATCCAACCTGGCCTTGAACACTTCTAGGGATGGGGCATCCACAGCTATGCTGGGCAACCTGTTCCAGTGCCTCAGCACCCTTATAGAGAAAATTTTCTTCCTAATATCTAATCTAAGTCTGCCCTCTTCTACTGTGAAGCCATTACCTCTTGTCCTATCAGTACATACCCTTTCTCCAGTGTTTCTCCAGCTTTTCTCTAGGCCCCCTTCAGATACTGCAAGATGGCTATAAGATCTACCCAGAGGCTTTTCTTCTCCAGGCTGAGGAACCCCACTTCTCTTAACCTGCCTTCATAGGAATGGTGTTCCATCCCTCTGATCANGCCCTCTTCTACTGTGAAGCCATTACCTCTTGTCCTATCAGTACATACCCTTTCTCCAGTGTTTCTCCAGCTTTTCTCTAGGCCCCCTTCAGATACTGCAAGATGGCTATAAGATCTACCCAGAGGCTTTTCTTCTCCAGGCTGAGGAACCCCACTTCTCTTAACCTGCCTTCATAGGAATGGTGTTCCATCCCTCTGATCATCTTCATGGCCCTCCTCTGAGCCCACTCCAAAAGGTCCATGTCTTTCCTGTGCTGAGGGCCCCAGAGCTGGACGCAGTACTGCAGGTGAGGTCTCACCAGAGTGGAGCAGAGGGGCAGAATCACTTCCCTCACCCAGCTGGCCACGCTTCTTCTGATGCAGCCCAGGGTGTGGTTGGCTTTCTGGGCTCTGAGCAGGCATTGCTGGCTCATGCTGAGCTTCTCATCCACTTCTCTGTGACCAGCGAATGCTACAAAGCTTAGCCTCTTTTAAGGGCAGACTTGTAGACAATAAAGCCAAGTGTTCTGACTGCTTCCCGCTACAGAAACAGCAGGATCTGAAATGGGGAAACACTTTGATGTTGGTGATCTGAAGAACGCGCTCAAAATCACTTAACCGCAGACATTTTATTCTTGGCCATATCAGCCTTGCAACAAGAGGGTTGTTTGGGTGGCTTTGCTTGCACAGACTTTTTTTTCTTTTTCTTTTCCCCCCCCAAAAAAATCCCAGGACTCAGCACTGCTTTTCCCATGCTGGAAAGCCAACGCTTCCCAGCCCTGATTTGTAGTGTTGGTTTCTTCGATGGGTGGCGATTCCTGCCTGTGCCCGGTCTGCACTCCACGGAGGTCAGGTTGGGTGAGCTCTGCCGAGCATGGTTTAGGCAAGTGAATCTGTGGAGGGGGCTTTCCTTTTGAGAGAGGGAAAGATTATTATTATTATATTTTTTTTTTTGGAAAGATGTAACCTGAGCAGGAAATTTTTAGGGGTATCATCCGGGTGAATAAACAGAAATCAAACTCCAGACTGTCCCTTTCGTGTCGCTGATGATAATACGTGAGGCTTCTTAAGTGAAACGTAAACAGTCAGTGTTGTGTTTCATTCAGGATGACTCTTCATTTTTTTTTTTTTCTTCTTTTTTTTTTTTTCCACTCTGCAATCCAGGCTGCTTTCACAAGTGGTGCAAGTGTCCTGTGCCATCCACCTCAGCCCTGCTTGGACCTGGGGCTATTTCAGGACATGTTCATAACCTGATCTTGCTGATGACTCTTGCACCCAAGGATCACTTACTGCCAATTGTTAGGGTTCTTTGCTATTTTCAAGATGCTCAGACCTGATCCGATTTCCCTTCCATGCCCCAATTGGACTTCTTTTGCCCTGTTTTAGTTTGGCATGGGAATTGGCTTTTTATCTACTCTCATGTTTGGTGCTGTCAGTCCACTGCACATGGTGGTAGCACTTGAACTTCTGTAGTAGCTGCAGCCCTTGGGACAGGACACTGAGTGACACTGGTTGACTCGGGGATGCAGAGGACCTTGCCTTGGTAAGGGTAAGGAGCAGATCATGTCTGAGGTAGCCTGGCAGACAACTGGGAAACATTGGTTTTTAGAAGCCTCGTCTACTTCATGTAGAGCTGTTACAGAGTCATAGAATGGTTAGAGCTGGAAGGTACCTTAAAGATCATGTAGTTCCAACGCCCCTGCCGTGGGCAGGGACACCTCGCACTAGACCAGACTGCTCAAAGCCCTATCCAGCCCAGTCTTGAACACTTCCAGGGATGGAGCTTCCACAGCTTCTCTGGGGAACCTGTTCCAGTGTCTCACCACCCTCAGGGTAAACAATTTCTTCCTAATATTTAAACTAAATCTCCCCTCTTACAGTTTAAAACTGTTACCCCTTGTCCTGTCACTACTCTCCCTGCTAAAGAGTCACCGTGCAGGTTGTCCCAGGTTCAATGATGTGAGGTGTGTGATGCTGCTGGTCCTACGTTTTTGGGTTCAAGAATGGTAGACTTGGGGCAGCTGCTTGTGTTTTTCTTAGCCAGTGTCCTGTGTCGAGGCCTGGTTAAAGGTGGATGTTCAGGGGAAAAAAAAGAAAAATAAGTGTGTGAAAGTGAAATAGATGGCTAAAAAGTAGACAGATCATATGAGCAGTTTTCTACCAAAACATTTCAAGCTCGGGTTGCCTTGTGCCCAGGTCATGCCTGCCTGCTGGAGGGCTTGGTGATGAGTTGTAGGTGGCAGGTTTCAGCTAGTTTACAGCATCTAAACAAGTAAATCTTTTTTTTCCTTCCTCCCCGCAGTGTCTAAGTGTGTGGCCTTTGCTACTTGAGTGTCTCTTTTAAGCAGCTAAATTTTTTCAAAGTGAAATATATTGCTATGCTGCAGTTGAGAGATAAATATAGCTGGTGAATTGAAAGAAGGCCATAGTATGTGTTATGTTGCCTTACCCAGTATTTTAATTTTTTCTCTTTTTGTGGTGATTCTGTGCTAAGTCAAAATGGAAAACCTCCTGAAAGATGTTATTTTTCCTGTTGAAAGAAATTACATGCTGGAACGTCATTTGCTGCCTTTACGCTGCAGCCAGTAAAGGATTAACTCCCCCATCCTTTTTCTTCAGCCGTGTGTTTGGAAAGCAGGCGTGTTCGCAGCTGAACCAGCCCTAATAATAATAATAATAATTCGGGTTGGTGTTCGCAGTGCAGCCTGTGATTAGCAAAATAATTATTGCACAGTGTCCAAATAGCGAGGTGGGTTTTTGACCCGGTGAGAGGGATGCACACTGCAGCTGCTGGGGGGGACAGTCGGCTCCTGTCACCCCATGGATATTCTCCCTTTAAAGTCGGGTACAGGAACTGTGTGGAGCAAAACATGCTTGTAAAATGATGACTGCTTGTGAGCTTTTCCAGTAAATTCTGCTGATTAAAGAGCGGCCAGAAAACTTGTAAATAAGAGTTTTATACTCTGTTCTGCTCCCCAGGGTAATTTTTTTTTGTGTTGTTGTTGTTTAAAGTTTGGATGCAGTTGGGTATGTTCTCTCTGCTTGCCAGGAGACCAAACTTTTGACTAGTTGCTGGCTCTAGGACCTAAAAAATGGGCTAGGAATCCATCCAAACCTCTTTCATGGGTGCTGGTTCAGATCCGGGTCAGTGGGACTGAGGGATGTCTCTATTATATGATGCTGCTCTGACACCCATGAAGCCAAGTTCGTAGACTCAGAGCTGATGACTCGTTGCCTTAAAATCTAATCTGCCCTGCTGCATAACAGCGAGCCGGGCATTTTACGCATGCTTTCCCCTCCGAGCTTTGTCAGCAAGGGCAGGGTTTCTCCCGGGCCGGCGGATGTGCTGGAGCTGCCAGCGTGGGGCGGGTTGGGAGGTGGCACCGATGGATGTCACCGGTGCAAGGCTTTGGGGCAGAGCTCACCCTAGGGACCTGCACAGACAGGCCTGGGATTGAGGAGCTGTTATAACTCATCCAGCCCTCCCAAAAATGAGAAGAGCTTGGGAAATGTTTCCTGTGGATGGTGCCAGGATGGGTATTCCCAGACCAGAGCTGTGGTTATGCCTCCACCTGGGCTGCTGCCAGCCTATCTACCCTCCCCCTCCCCCTGGTTTTTAATAATTTATCTGCATATAAATATTGTACCAGTAGAAATCAGTCTTTAAAACAAATAGGTTTAAGCTAAAATGAATATAGGGTACTCATGGGTTTCCATCAGTTTGACTGAAGCCTAGTAGACTGTAGATCTATTCCAGACTGCCTTAAGTATTTGCATAGGACTCGTACAAATACAGCCCTGATTCTCCCCCACGATGTTTGCCACCGTAATAGACAAATAACAATAATTTTTAAAAAGTGCCTTAATTAGGTTTGTTTTTCAGGAGGCAAGCAGGTGGAGTGCATCCTTTGATCCTTTCCAACCTTTGCTGTTTGTGATTTCATGTTTTTCTTTCCTGTCGCTCTTTTGCTGACAATAATCAGAAGGATGTGTGTGTTCAAGCATGTATGTGCATGCATGGGTACACACACCACTCATTCACACATGCATACTTGCTCTTTTTCTGTATTATAAAACACTTTTTCCCCCACCCCGTGTCAAAGACAACTGGTATTGCCTGCCTGCAGCTAAACAAGGCACTGAATTAATAACACCATGTAAAGTTCAGGAAAGCCTGGTGAATATTTTTGTAATCAGAGGATATGCTGGTCCTCTTGATAATCAGGCCCCCATTGTAAACTGATTTTGACTCACAGGTTTAAATCTTTGTTCCAGTGGAAAAGATTTTTATGGGCAGCCCAAACAGGCATTAAATCTTGTTGGGTTTTTGTTTTGTTTTTCTTTTTTAAGCAGAGTTGCTTAAAATAGTACAGGTTCTGAATCGGAGGAGTGACTCCAAGGGAAAAGAGAAAAACTGAAACAATGCAAATCGTGGTTTGGTGGCACAAACCTTTTGTCCCACCCTGACCCCTGGTAGAAATTTGGCTGAGGCAGCAGGCTGGGTTTCCTTGCTGTGAGACATTGCCTGCTTGTGATTGCTCTGTGCGGTTGGGTTTTCATCCTTCCTGCTGCTCGTCACCCTCTTTTATTTTAAGGATGCCAGAAAATGACATTGAAAGTCAAAGCTATGCCAGTTTTATGCAGATTTATTCCCCTGCCCCCTGTCTCCTTCCTGTATTTGCTTTTCTGGAAAATGTGCCAGTGTGGTGATGCTGCGTCTGGGGTACTATGTTCAGTTCTGGACCACCTGGTTCAAGAAGGACAGGAGGGAATCCAGTGGAGGCTGCAAAGATGATCAAGGGAATGGAACACCTCTCTTATGAGGAAAAGCTGAGAGACTTGGGTTTGTTTAGCCTGGAGAAGAGAAGACTGAGAGGGGATCTTACCAATGGTTATCGATATATAAAGGGCGAGTGTCAACAGGATGGGGCCAGATTCTTTTCAGTAGTGCCTAGTGGCAGGACAAGGTGCAGTAAGCACACACTGGAACACAGGAAATTCCACCTCAACTCGAGGAGAAAGTTTGCTTTGAGGGTGACAGAGCATTGGAACAGGCTGCCCAAAAAGGCTGTGGAGTCTCCTGCTCCAGAGATCTATAAAACCCAACTGGGTGCATTCCTGTCCAACCTGCTCTCAGTGACCCTGCTTTGGCAGAGGGGTTGGACTAGATGATCCCCAGAGGTCCCTTCCAACCCGTACAGTTCTGTGATTCTGTGATTTTGGAAACGTTTTATCCCTGTGATTTTGGGTTTTGATCTCTTTTTTCTTTTCCCTTCCATACTGCAAGTAGGACATCCTCAAATGGGCCCATGACTCTTCGCACTGGTGCTGCACAGATTATCCATTGCCTTTGTTTTCAGTGACTGGGATTGCTCTGGCACCAGTGGCCCTTGGGATGATGATTTTCTCACGACAAATCATTGTGTTGAGACAGTCCACACCTTGGGGAAGGTGTGAGTTGTGTGCCAGTGAGGTGGTGAGTGGTCCAGAGCAGTTGGTACCCAGGCCAAGATGAAGTTCAAGGCTTTTAAATCTCCCTTTTGCTTTTAATTCCTGAGAAACCCAGTATGGAAAGGCAACACGCATCTTTTTCTCCTTCTCATCCAGCTGCTGGTCTTAGTGCTGCCCTCGCAGCTGGGTCCCCCCTCAGATGTGGCATTGCCCGTGCTGTGCTGCAGGTGATGGATGCGCTGCCTCCTTATCTTCCTGGTTCCTTGGTGGAGGGGCCTTCTCCTGGCAGGTAGGAAGGGCTGTCCTCCCAACTGGCCCTGGCTATCTCAGTTCATACCTCTGCTTGTCCACATGTTGCCCAAGTAAACAAGAATGGCACGTTCATTGCTGCTTTGTCGCACAGGAACGGCAGCCGTGGTGTAAAGAGCTTTTACGCACTGGGACTTCCATTCCTGAGTCTCAGGCGCTTCCTTTGTTCTCCCAACTCTTGATACTGAAGCATCTTTCCAACATTAAAAATTGACAGCAATCTTAGTCTTTTCCTTAAAGCAGTCCCTGAGCAAGGAGGAACAGTAAGGGTAGCATCTGGAGCTGATGTATTTATTATTGATGATGCCTTTAAATGATTAAACAAATTTTCCTTGCATTATTTAAGGGAATTGTGATATTCATCATTAATGGCAAGGTGTCTGGGGAAATGTGTGATTCACAGACATAAATACCTTCTCTCTGTTCATTATTTGCTGCCTGTCTTCTCCCAACTCTTGTCCTTTCGGAGTCAGTGTTTGTTCTTTCCATCAGTACCTCCTGCTGCCTCCCCACTTGGTGTAGGTGACCCATGGCTGTGTGCGGGTGAGGTGTCTCTTCTTCTAGACAGGTAACTTCACACACAGTGTCACCAGCACTTATAGAAGGGACGTGGTAATCCGGGTAAGGAAATAAGGTTTAGAAACTCTTAAGTACCTTTGAGAGCTCTTTCTAGCAAATGTTATTCGGATTAATGTTCTTCATTTCACTGTCAAGGATAACGGGAAGCATGAACAACCCTGGCATTAGGTGTTCCTGTCTCCCCACAGTATGATGCAATGTTGCAGCTGGGTTTTATTGCAAAATGAGACAGTGGTAACTGATAATTTGGTTGTGACAGGGTAGGCTTCCCCCTGCAGAAGATGAGAGTCCCTTTGCACCAGTAAACTTTACTGGGTCTTTAAGTTGTTAAAGCCCATTTTTTTTTCCATGCAACAGAAACCCTGTTTCCAAGGTGTGGTTTTAAACACCAAAATGTGTCTGTTAGCTCACCTGCTGCCCTGCATATGGTGAATTCAGTCTTTGACGTCAGTAGTAGTAAATCGTTAATCTAAAAGCTATTTTTTAAAAGAACATTGAGATGGAATCTTAATTGTCAATATTAATTATTTTGGCTGAAATACAGGTATATGTCTGCCTTGTGCAGAGTCTGGCCCTGGGAGGTGAGGGGGGCAAGAGGGGTGCGAGGTGCCCCCACACTATGTTGGGAGATACGAACCTCTGCTTCAAAGGGGTGTGTGGGGAGGATGAAAACTGCTCTTTGAGTCAGTGGCTTTCTCTAGAGCTGTCTGGGAAGAGTGGAGTAGCAGGAGTAGGGGCCTGGCAGAAGTGTGGTGACTTGGGAACAGAGTGATGGTGGGAGTGGACCCAGAGGGAGGTCTCTCAGGTATTTCTGTACTCCATGCTTTGCAGCCCTTATCCCTTGGGCAAGCTGTTGAGCTCCAAGGCGCTTGGTTACACAGGACACAGTGGTGGATCAGGGGAAAGGAGGCCCCACTCCCTGGCTTCTGCTGCCAATCGGTTCAAGTCCAAGAACATAAGGTTTTATTGCATGGTTTGTTTTTTTTTTCTTTATTCCACCTAAGCTTTCTACAGAGGCTCTGCTTAATGTCTTACCCTTGTTTGAAATGTGGAATTTATCTGCTGCTATTATTATCCCACTGCGAAGGGGCCATGAGACTTTTTGTTTGGATCAGCCCAGCTCGGATCACTTTGTGCTAGGGGTCCCGGCTGTGGAGCGGGGCTGCCCAGGCTATGTCCTCTATAAAATAATGTTTTTCCACTTATTCTACATCAGCCTGTCCTGCAGCTACAGCTGCTTTTCCTCTAGCAATTGGATGGCAGGTTGTGTGGGATGCTTCTGGGGGTCTTATTCCCTGTGGCTAGGTATCCTTCATCACCAGTGATGCCGAAGGTGCAGAGGAAACAGAGGATGGTCTCCCATGCTGGAGACGTCATTTAGACCCACCATCCTGCTCCTGGATTCCCATTCCCAGCGAATTCTATCCCATCCCAGGGTCCTTTCCAGACAGGCACTGCTGCTGTGTGGGGTGCTTCTTATCACCCACAGGTGACTGCCACCTCTCTGAAGTTGCCCCCTGCTCCTGGTGTTCTCCTCCCTGCCTCCCAGGAAGCCCTTGGCCACCAGCTGTTCCTTATGTTGTGCATCGTGTCCCATTTTATCACCCATTTTGGGTTGCACCTGTGCTGGGGACCAATCACGCGGCTCCCATGGGGCCATGCCAGCTTTGCCAGTGCTGAGCAGCTGTGCAGGCGCATGGTCCTGGCGTGCAGCTCTCGTCAACCCACCCCCCCCTGGCCACAGCCCCCGCTTCAGCAGGAAAAAACAGAAAAAAAAAGCACCTGAATTCTTCACTGCTGACTGCAGAGGGCAATTGTTTAGTGGGATTTTGGGCAGAGGAAGCCCAAAACAGAGAGGCTGCTCTGAATCTGAGCCATGAGGCTGTGCCAGATGAATCACGGTGGGGNTGGGTTGTTTTTTTGGAGTGGGATTTTTTTTGTGTGTGTGTTCCTGCATGCTGACTAATGTGCAGAGAAGCAGTGAGAGTACTTTCTCTGCCATTTCATCCATGAAGAATGCAGCCCTGTCTCCCCGCTCCTCGTCTCCATGGCTTAGTGGAGCGTGGTGTGTCATCCCCCCTGCCACTGCCCACCCAAGCCCTGCAAACTCCCCTGCTCAAACTCCTCCAAAGGCCAGCAGGGATGTGCTGGGGAGGACTGGCACTTGCAGCTGTTTGTGCCCCAGCAGCTCTGCTGATGCTGAGAAGGTAGGGGACACCCTGACAATACCCCCCTTTTGGAAAGAGCACTTGCTTTTTGAGCATCTAAAATGAGTTATGAAGAAGGTTTAATAGGGTGATGGCCACCCACCACCCACAGCTTGGTGGTATAAATACACTGAAGTGAACTAGCTGTTGTCTCCCCAGTGAAGTTCCTACAGCTACCCAGCCTAAGACCCCAAAGAATTTCAAATTACATATTTTTACAGGGCATCTGATTCTCCCTGTGTGGAGATTCCTGCTCTGTTATATTTTTGATTAAATCTCCCTCCCCAAAATACGTACGTAATATCAATACTTGTTTAATCAAATACACCTGCCCCTAACCCTTTTCTTGGGCAGTGGGGCCAGGGGTGGAGTATCCAAGCCAGTCCCTGGGTCTGGCCCTGTTCACAGGGACAGCAGCATTAAGAGGCAGCGGATGTCCCCAAAGATGTGGCTGAGAGACCATGGTGGCTGCAGGGAGTTAAGTTGTGGGTAGGAGAGCTGGTCCCCCCCAGAAAGGGCAGCTTCTGCCTTGGGAGCCAAGTTTTGGCTGTCTTGTTATTCTAACTGATTAGATTAATTTCCTGGATGAAGTAACTGAGTGACATTATTTATGTTGTATTACCAATATGAGCTGCTGGTTTTGACTGTGTTATGCACTTAAAAATATTTTTTAGTATTTCCTTTGCTTAGAGCATGCAGAATTGAAAACTTAATGCACAGTTGCACAAATGTGCTTGCACACAGAGAAAAGCAGCTTGAGTGATTGAAATTTCAGTGAGCCGGGGGTTTTGTTGGGATATGAGACTGTTCTTTTTCCCTTACAATGTCCTTAATTAATTTTTCATTATTACAGGTATTGGTGATAGGATGAATGTTCCTCCCCAGGGAAAAGCTGGTAACATCCTGATCCAGGAGTGGCAGCTTGGAGTTCCTGGTGCTGGATCTGAATTTCACTGCCCCTTGGGTTTCTTACACCTAAACCAAATCAGATGGAGGGATGATCCAAACGATGAAGTTTATACCTTGTTTTGGTTTTATTCCCCTTGTGTAAGGTTACTTTTCAGTGCCCTGATGGCGTTTGCTACTTCCTTGTAGGAAAAGAGGAGGCAGCGTTTTGTGGGGGCAATGCGCCTTCGGGTGATGTAGGTGTCGTCTATGGCAGATGATGTTACCCACTCCTGCTGGGCAGCTGAAACTGGCTCCCATAAAAAAACAAGCTGCTTCAGGAAAAAAGAAAAAAGGCTTTTTTTTTTTTTTTTCTGGTTTTCTTTCCCCACTTCTTCCATAGAGCTATTTCTAAATTGATTGCATTCCAACAGCATAACTACACTGACTGGGACCGTGGGTGTATTCTGAATTTTCTTTTTATTTTTTTTTGCATCATTTTAGTGGCTACTGGCACATCTTAAGCATAGATCAAGCCAAGGCAAATGTAAGAGGCCTTGATTTCTTGTCTGCAGAAAGGAGCTATATGCCTTTAGGTGGGAGGATGGGGAATTTGCAAGTCTCTGGTTATGGATTATTTTTTTCTCCCCCTGTGTGTATGAGATTTAAGGGGGAAAGGATAACCAAAGGATAATCTCTAGGTAGTAAAGTGAAATTTTTATTTTTTAAATACTGAAACATTTTCCTGTATGCAAAATCTTCACTGATTTGATACTTAATTCATTATGATTTTTTTAGCCACATTACCTGTAATGATGCAGATGATGGAGTAAGTGCTCTTCCTCTGTTTTGCCAATCTGAAATGCAGACAGACCCTTTTCCCAGTTAAATCTAGCACCTTAACATAGGATGGCTGCCCCAGCCTGCCTGGATGGCTACCTTCAGTTGCTGTGGGCCAGCTTTGCCTGCTGAAGTGACGTGACCTGTAATGCTTTGATGATAGCAATGCCTGGCGTAGGAGCAGGCAGGGAGGCGGGTAATTTTTTAAATAAATTTCCATCCAGCTGAGCCTGGCCAAGGGTCTGAAACGAGAAGTGGATTCCTTCTGTGAAGATCCTCTCCCCTTATACTAAATCTAAATAAAAGGGAGGTGCTAATTAAATTAATGCACTCCTGGCATGGAGAAAAATGCTAAAGACGAGTGCATTATAGCAGGTGACACGATTCCAGCAGCTTTACTGGGGGAAATGTGTTACTGCTGCGAGGCTTTGATAGAATGAGGGCAGACTTGTATGCAATGCTGATGGTGTTTCCTCTTCGCTTTGTATTTGCATAATTCCCTGTGCTTTCACAGGGCTCCTCGCTTGCAAATGGTTGTCCAAACGTGAAGTAATCCTTGGCAGCTTGGGGCTATCGGTGGCTGTAGTTTGTTGTCTTGAAGGGTGGGGAGGTTTTGTGTTAGATGAGGTTTTGCTGAAGGTGGAGCTCCTTCAAAACATTGGCACCTGGCTGACAGTGCCTGGGACAACCTGGCCGTGCACAGCAGGACATGTTTAAGGTCAGGCTTGTTATAGTCCCGAGTAAACTCGGGTACTACCTTAATCTGGATTAAGGAATAACCTCCTGGTTATTCCAGAGCAGCTATGGCTGGAGTGGTTTTGGGGATGTTTTATTGTGCTGGTGTGGCTTCAGTTTTGTCCCCAGCTGGTTGCTCCCCATGCTTTATGGAAGCTGGAGAACCTGTATTCAGGTTTTTCCCTGTGTCCTCAGTGTCAGTGAGACATATTTCATCTAGGTAGAGCCTGTACATTGTTGGGCTTTCCTGTTAGTTTGGCTGAGTGAAGACAAACCCAGGCTCCCAAGTTCACTCTCAACATGGAGCCCATGGTACTGCTCAGAGATGTGCAATTAGAGACCTCCCAGCCTCGCAGGGAGGTGCAGGTGTCCTGCCTGGTACAAACCCACCAGTCTTATGGAAACCCTTGCAATTCTTGAGTCAATCCTTATGTTAGAAGTCAGTGAAATACAAGAAATGAATCCATTCGCGTATCCTGGTAGTTGTACTGGAGCCATTGGAGATGTCCAGAAGGAAATGGTGTCACGTGTTGGCGAGGCAGCCACAGCTTTTACTGGCTTAACTGAGATTTGGTCATTGAAAGTCTGCAGCTGAAAGGCTGAACAATGAGTCTTATAATTGAAAGTAATTTTTATCTAAACATATGGAACTGAAAGCTGGAAACCCATCAAAGGTACAGGCAAAGTATCCGAGTGCCTTTGAAAACAAATGGCTTGGAAGAGGTCTGAGCAGTAATCTCCAAAGATATCCCAATAAAGTGGTGGAAGTATTTGGGGAATAAGAAACCAATGTCTGCTGGGCAGTCAAGTGGAGACACACTGGGAGGTGGTAAGGACAACTCATGTCTTGAAACATGGAAAATTAAATGGAGTGTATTGCAGCATGCTCATGAAGAGCATTCATTGATAGATAGGGGTGGTGGAGCCTTGCTTGTCAATCAAGTGCTGGCAAAGGGTAACAAAAATTGGTCAAAGCAAGCTCAGTTGAAAACTTTGGGAGTTCTTGTTCACTCTTGAGGAGTGGTGTAATACCTACAATATAGGGCACTCTGTCACAGTGCGGTTTTGTCCTGGCTGGTAGCTTGGGCTTGATGTGTAATTCATGTCGGTCATACATTGTCCAGTGTTGACAAGTGGTTCCCTGTGGTGTGGAAGCAGATTCCTCCTGTCCTCATTGCTGTACCTATGAAATGGGGTAAATACAACTTCTTTGCTCTGCAGTAGCCTTTGTCTGGGTTTTCAGATCATCTTGTTTCATGTACAGAATGAATTCCCATCACAGGGCATGGTTAGGGTGTCGAAGTGGTAGAGGATAAGCAGCAGCCAATTAAAAAATGCTGCTAATGAGAGGAGGAACACAAGGGTACCTAATGCTGCTGGGTTCACGAGGGATTCTTCCTTACCCTCACGTGCAGACAAGAGGTATAATCCCATTAATAAATTTACCAAGCTGCATGTTGAGACTGATTGGGCTGCCTGCTCCACTACTGCTGGAAGGCATCCAGAGGCAGGCATGGCTAGAGGCCTTCTTGATGCAGCCTGAAGTTGTTCTGCTACTCATTTGTTCTTCTGCCAGTGTTGTCCTTTAGTTTAAATTTGTCTTTCCACGATGCAAACAGCAGTCTTATCCCCTCTGTGTTCTTGTCCAAGAGTGGCTCATCATTCCCCACCTTCTCCTGGCAGCTCCATCCTCTCATGGGCTCTGTTCAAATCCATCCTTCCTGAACATAAGCTCTCAGATGGGACACACCATCTTGGAGGCAGAGAAACCTGGTGTTAGTGGTGTAGCCAAACATTATCTTTAGATCAACCAGGAATACTTTGCTCCCGGGAATTTGCCCTGCCCTTGAAAACTTACTGCCCTTGAAGTTCCTGGCTCACTCCTCCTCATATCCTGACCACCAGCTGGGGCACTCAGTGGTAGGGTTGAGATGTTGATCATCTTACTCCTGATACCTTATGCTTAGAGAAATGGGGAGTTTGATCCCAGCTTGTCTGCAGACAGTGATGAAATTTCTAGTGAGAACAGCCTTAACCAAAACTGACTTCAACCCAACTCTGACATCAAAGCCCCAAGCACGGTGGCTTTGCAGAGAAGTGTGTAGTACTTGGAAGGAGCACCAGTGAAAACTATTTATTTTTCATGATTGGGTCTTCTTTCTTCTACTATTGTTTGGCTATACAGGGTATAACAGATACGTGTAATATGATGGCATCTTTATTTTTGGTTTTTTGAACAGTAATGACTAGGAAGGTACAGTGTAAATCTGTGATGGTTTTGTTCATAATAGACTTCCTGCTGCCAAGTTGAAATTTCTACTTCCAAGTTTTCTGCAGACTTCAGGTGCGTCAGTTCTTGGTTTAAACTATTTGCATTTTTTTAAATGGGGGTCACAGGAGCTGAAGTGAAACACTAAAGCTTTTAGACGGTGCCATGGTTCACCTGGCCTTCGAGAGGTCTTCCACGCTGTGTGTTTATTGCAACTCCAGCTGCTTGTGCAATGAAGGTAGGACAAGCCCCTGCTGTAGATGGCCAGAGATGCTTTTTGCAGCAGTGCAATTTGAAGTAGACATCTACTGTACTGTAAATAAGGGCTTTATCTCTGGGAGAGGTTTATCTATCCAGTTGTACTTGTGGTGGTTGTAATTTGAGGTCCATCTGCCTGGCTGGCCTATAGGAATGAACAGTCAGTGCAGAACAGATGCTGACAGGGCCCTTGATTTCTGTGGTTTTTTTTTCATTTGTGTGGAAGGGAAGGGGAAAAAGAAGCAAAAAAACCAACAAGACCAGAAGCAGAATTTCTGCTGCAGCTGTTTGAAATAATAAGTGATCCATGATGTAATGCTGTGGGTGCTTGTTTTATTTTTCCCCCTCATTTTCTTATCCAGCTTTTACCATTTCTTAGCCTTAGTGGGATGGACCATTCTGAAGACCTGGTGCCTTGCCTTGGTGACTCCCTGAAACCAGATGTTCCCTCATTTACTAGAGTGCAGAACCTATTCACACCTGCACTTCCCAGTGTGGTGGGTGGCTCTGCCTTTATGAAGGGTTATTGGTACAAGATGCTCAGACGAACTCATTGCCGTAGAGCCAATACCTGAGCTACCAAACTGGGAAGTTGAGGTCAGGATGCTACGTAGCCACAGTGACATAATTTATAAGGTTTTGACTTGATGTTCAGCTGGGGCGGCTGAAACGCTTGCAAACCCACACATCTTCTTCTCCTGGAGTTTGTTTGGGGATATGTGAGACCACCACGTGAAGCAGCTCAGGCGTTGTCATGCCTTGTAACCCGACAGGTTAAAGTCATCTGAAGTGGATTGCTCTTCATGGTCTGTGATCTCCTGTAGGAGGGAGGATGAAATGGACGGTGGTTGAATTACAAATGCCTGAGCTGTCCTCACTTAGACTTACCTGCAGTAGGGAGTCAGCACCCTCCTCTGCTGCCAGACATGAAGTTATACCCTGGTAAGATTAAGAATAAGTCTAATGGGACAAAAACACAAGAAGAAAGCTGTCTGAGGTAAAGAATATGTATATACATGGAAATACATGCTTGGTTTAAGCAATGACTCTGTGGTTAAATGGACCTCTAGGGGTTGTGGCAGGTGGTGTCCCAGTGATGGAACCACCATGGTGGATGTTGTCATCTCTGTCAGCTGTCTCTTCTCCTTACTGGAGGCCGCCACACTTGCTGTGGGTGGCAGAAGGGGAAACATGTCAGCTCCTCAGCTGCTACCGGTCGCAGCTGAGAAATTAAACTGTTGATTTAATTAAGCTGGAGAATAAAGCAAATAGTTTGTGCATGCCAGTGGTGGGTGCTGGCAGGGAATGTCCTCTCAGCCTGCCAGCTGCATGGCTCTGCTCTCCTATGCATCTGAGGTTGAAGACCAGATGCTGAGCAAGAGTGGTAGTTGGT
This sequence comes from Nycticryphes semicollaris, assembly GCA_013400055.1. Classification (NCBI taxonomy): domain Eukaryota; kingdom Metazoa; phylum Chordata; class Aves; order Charadriiformes; family Rostratulidae; genus Nycticryphes; species Nycticryphes semicollaris. The sequence goes on from VXBJ01004049.1 coordinate 1,347,984, forward strand.
TTTGATCCTCCCTGATGATTCCTGTGTTTAAAAACATATGTTTAAAAAGCATCCCTTTCACAGGAAGGCTCATCACATGGTCTCTGGAGGGTTCACATTCTTCAGAGTTATTCCTGGTCCCTTTAGATATTCAGAGCTGTGATCTTTAGATATTCTGGCCTAATGTGCCTCAGGGCATCCTAATGAATGGGACTTCATTAATGTAAGTAAACCACTTAAAATAATATACAATAAACTACTGCAAGCTTCCGGGTTGTGCGTGTCCCTCGGGATGCTTGAGGGCTTGGATTTAGAAGGCAGTTTCACAGAGGTCTCTTTCCGGGGGAGTACATGGAGGAGGAGGGTGGCAGGAAGTGGTGATGTTAAGGCAGTTGAGGATCACAAGGTCTGTCATCCCCTGGTGTCCCACAAGTGGGGCTGTTTATGCTTCTCTGTTACGCTGTGTTAGGGTTGGAGGAGAATGGGCTCCCACCATCCCTCCCAGTCCCACATGCTGTCTTCAGTGGCTTCACGCCACCATCACAAAGGCTCATGAGTAGACAGGAACACAGGATGTCCTCATACTGGGTTGGGTGTGTTGATACAGATCTCTGCTAATGGAATTGTTATGGTTCAAGGAAAATCAGCAATTTCCCTCATTTTTGAGTCCTTACTAGTGGTGGTGCAGGTGCGTGAATTGCGTGGGGAACTGTGCGGCAGCTGTGTATGTTCCCAAACCTGGCTAAGAGTGGTCTAATCACCTCAAATAAAGTAAAAATATGCTCAAAGTCGCTGCGGATACTTATGTCTTGCTTGCAGTGAGCTATTTGTGTCCAACTTGAGTATCAAGGTGGTACAAAATTGGCAGTTCTGAGAAAATGTAGCCCTGAGATAGTGAGTTCTTACACAAATTGGGCTTGTGTCAGTGAGAACAATAGTTACCGGCTAAACTGGGCTTTTTAAACTCAAGGCTGGAAGTTTGGTGTAGCTGTGGAAAGAGCAGGCTGGCTTTGGCATGTCTGGTTATCAACCTGATGCACTTTTCCTGGTGGTAGGTGGTGGGAAAACCTGCATCTGCTGTGAAACGGACACAACTTTCCTTGGAAAAGCACTTACCGAGATAGCGATGATGGACAAGTCTCTCTTGATAAATGTGACTTCACAGATCGTGTTTTCAGCCTCATGGAAAAAACTAGAAAAAGGCATTTAATATGTTGAACTATTTTTAGGACAGGTCTGGGGTTTGAAGGTAATACATTCTAAAAATAAGCTTTAAAAATGATTCTTGCGCTTGGGCCAGGTTATTTCAAGATCAAAATCAAGGCCAGCGCACTCCAGGATAGGTTTCCAGGTCATTTTTATCAGCTTTGTTAATCCATGCTGCTTTTGAGGTAGGAAGAAATGGTAATATCCACTCTTTCCGAGCGTATATTCCTAAGGAGTCCTGACTCTTCTGCCAGTCTTATATTCGCAGCCCTGTTCCTGTGTTGTGTGAGGCTCTTTTCCTTGGATATATCAGTTTACCCATCAGGAAAAAAAACCCTAATTTTGATGCTTTTAGTATAATCAGGACTTTTTCGTATAATCAGTAACTTTTTTGTTTGGCATGATGTTGTGTGTATAGTGACAGCATGTGGATGACTTGCAAGAAGTACAGGAAGACTTTAAAAAGATAGCAAAACAAATAAACAAATAAAAAAATTGCCATCAATGTGAACCCAGATAGGCAGACCAAAAATATAGTGACTAACAGCTAACATTACTTCTTACTGGGTTTTGTGATGTCTCGCTGGCTGGCTCCAGAACTTTTGGTAGCTCAGGGGTCTGTCCTGCAGGATGATACAGATAAAATGGTCACGTCAGCTTAGCTGGAAAGAGAAACTTGTGTGCCTATCTGGAATCACCTTTGCAGTGCTCATGACATCAAGGATGCTGTATGAGGAGCCAGAGGAGCTGGGCTCCAGAGCCAGCTGGGCACTGGGGAGGATGTGGAGGAGAGCAAAGCCAAGTTATGACCAGTCATGAACAGCCTGTCCCCGTGTGGGAGGCAGTGAGGCAGTTTTGATGGAACCACCACCAGATGAGGATCTACACATCCTCTTGATGGTAGTTCCTGGCACATTTCTGTGGGGCTGATACAATTCTGGTATGTTTTTCCTCTGTGAGTCTCTGAAGTTAGATCTCTGTTACCAGCACTCTCAGATCCCGAGGTCATTGTGTTTTGCTGCTGGATCAAGGAAGGATGGATCAAGTTTTGCTGCTGGATCAAGGACCACAAAGATGGAGCTGAAAAAAGCCATTGGGGCTTTTCTGGTGAAAAGCTTTTCCAGCTTTTGCTCTGGTCATCTCCAGTAATGTTCTTGCTGTGCTGTTCCTTGGTGGACCGTTTTAGGAAGGGAGCAACAGTCTTCTGCTTGAAGCTGCTGGAGCTTTTGCTTGCAATATGGCATAGGGGCAGCTTTTGTGGAGTGATGGGAGGGTGCTGAGGCCTGGCAGGAGCCACCAGGGATGGGAAGAGGCTCCCTTATCCTGACATAGCCTGTTCTGATCCCTCCGTCCCTGGGGATGGCTCTGGGCACGGGGTCCTCCCCTCCCTGCCTGTAGCTCACTGTGTCCTACGAGGACATAACTCCAATCCCGGGACCTGTTGGCGCAAGCAGCTGTGACGGGGCTTGTTTTTCCAAGATAATGTTTTATCGGGAGAGCAGCTCGGCAGATGTAGGTGAAAGGTGATGCCGGCATGCCGCTGGCGTGGGTCGGCCACCACTTTTCCTGGCCGCGTCCTCGGCTTTTTATAGCTTCATGGCATCACACTGCAGCTGCCACCCGGCACTCCGGGATCACGGGGCAGGGTTGGGACTGTGATGGCTGCAGGACCGCGCACCAGCGGCTGAGTGTGCCGCAGCCTTAGGTTTGCTGGGTCGCATCAGCTACAAACGTGCCTAATCCGACAGCCCGACTCCCAAATAAGCAACGTCAGATGGGTCAGAGGTGTCATCTTCTTGAGTAAAACCTGATTAATCTCCTGTAATGTTTTTTTTTTAAAAATTTATTGCTATTTGTTAGCCCTGAGTCACGAAGTTCACTAAGTTGTATGCCATTTACTATGATATTCTTGATGTATTTAAGTGTCCCCTCCTTCCTTCTTTTTCTTTAACCGTGAGACCTTCCTTCACCAGATATATCCCACAGTCTGATTATGTGTCGCATGTATCAGCTTTGCATTTGCTATCTTGAGGAGCTGGGATGGGACTTTTTAGAAGGACATTTAGTGACAGGACAAGGGGTAATGGGCTCAAACTAGAAGAGGGCACATTTAGAATAGATATTAGGAAGAAATCTTTCACTATGAAGATGGTGAGACACTGGAACAGGTTGCCCAGAGGAGCTGTGGATGTCCCATCCCTAGAAGTGTTCAAGACCAAGTTGGATGGGGCTGTGAGCAACCTGGTCTAGTGGGAGGTGGTGGGAGGAGGGGGAATGGAACTTAGATGATCTTTTAAGTCCCTTCCAACCTAAACTGTTCTGTGGTTCTGTGATTGTGTGCTCTTAAGTAAATGCAGAAAGTGGTCTGGAAGGGCCACTAACTTGTGTTCCTTCATTGTCCCCAAGAGGAATGAGGAAGATTGGCAAAAAGGGTCTCTTGAGCGAGCAGCCTTTAGAAGGAAGTACTTTCAGATATTTCAGCCAGATAGCCCCTGAATCCCTGCAGATTGGATTTGAGGTTTGGGACTATGATTGCTTCACTTAAGGGAAGATAGTATCTGTCTGCAATAATCTCTCTATTCTTGGTGATAAAGGATGGGCATCTACATGAGAACAGATCTTCTGTTCCCCTATCCTGTGTGACTATCCTAACTCCATTGAAGTTAATGGAGAGGCTGAAGTGGGATTGTTTGCTCCTGGCAAGGGTAGGTCAGATGCTTAAGAAAGGTGGGATCTTCTTCAGCAGCTCCTGGGAAAGAGGGGAGCCAAGCTCTGAGCAGGGGCAGCAGCTTTGCATCGGGTGCAACTTAGAGGCTTCAGGCTGGTGGTGACAAATGGATCTGCTTTTGTCATTAATGTATTTGCACAGTAGGTAAGAAACAGCCCTGTCTTCACACTTGGGTTTGATAGATCCCGTAGATTTGGTAGACACGCTGGCATGCTTTTCTCCCCCCAAGAGGTTTTAGCTGAGCCTGGGACAGGGGAGCCGTGGAAGCAGTGGATGGTTCAGTCATTTTCCAAGCATCCTGGCAAAAGAAAAGGGACCTTTCTGACTGCAAGTTCTGAGATTCGCTGAGCAGGTTGTATGTAAATATAGTATTTAACTGCATTCACATGCAGCAAATGGTATGTGGCCAGGAATGCCTTTGATGCCTTTAAATGCTAACGTAGTAATAGAATAACCCAGTTTTTTAGTTATTTTTCTCTTGTTTTTCTTGTTATTCTAGTCTGAACACCGAGATGGGGCACGCATTTCAGAAGCAGCATTCAAGCTCTTCAGAAAACTTGGGCATTTATCATAAAGGAGCTTGGGCAGGACTAAAATAGAAATATTAGTAGCAAAAATGGGTGAGAAGAGCTGCAGTATGTATCAGTCTTGGAATAAAAATTTAAAAAATCTCCTCTTTGGGATGCAGGAAGGGTAGTTGGTTTTGTGTGCACATTCAGGTATCAAAATGATGGGGATGCCAATCTGGGGAGATTATCCATCGCTCAGCCAAGCTGGAGCCTGACTGCTGCCCTGTTTGTGTGGTGCAGGGTGGTGGGAGGCAGCTTTGGTCCCTGCAACACCCTGCCACTACCACCCTGTATATTTATTTTGTACAGAGGGTTATACAGGAGTGAGATGTGTTTTCAGGAGTCTTTTTCTGTTCTGTTGTTTTCCTTCTTGCAGCTGCAATAATCTTAAGGGATGAAGGCCATGTAGGCGAAAGCAGAGCGATGGGAATGGAGACTTGGTCGGACTAACTGTTGGGTTTTGGTGAGGAGGATCAAAATTGTGGTACAGGGTAGGGAGTCATCTGCAGGTAGGAGACAGTGAGGAAAGCAAAACAACCTTTAATGAACGCATGGGACAGGGTGGGTAGTGATGGAGCCCAGTCCTTGGTGGGAATCTTGGCATCAGAAGAAGAGGGATTCGCTCTTGGGTATCAGCAGGAAAATTAATCCTGAGCTGTAACTTCATAATGTAATTGCATGATGCAATACATAAAACTTTTCCATGCTGGATTTAGTTTAACCAATGCAACATCTATGTTTGGATGAAGCCTAATCCTACTCTGTTATGAAATCTTTCCTAATAATAATATTTCCTTTCACCTCGAGAAGGTCCTCAGCTTGTGCCCCTTTATTTCATCGAGTTGCACATTAACGCTGTCTGTTACAGCAGGGCAGGCATTAATTTGGATTTGCCAGCTGAAATGAGTCAACTTATTCCATGGGTTTCAATTTAATGGCAAACACTCTCTGTTATTATTTACGGAATATTGAACATGTGCCCTTAATAAGTGGGAGCTTTAAAAAAAGTAACAGGAAGACAGAGCCTAATCTGCCAACATGTCTCTGCGCTGCTATTCCCAGAGATGTTTTGAAATCTTCACCTCAGCTGCCTTTGCAGAGCCCTTTGCCAGCCCCCGAGCACGTGGGGCTTCTCCTGGGCTCTGTGGGGATGCTCAGACCTCAAGCCAAGTGTGACAGTGCAGAGGAAAAGTCATTACCACTGGGCTCCCATCTGGTTCTTGGAGAAGGACGCGGCCACTGAGAATTCAGCTTTAAAAGGAGCCAAATATTAAGCTTGATTTATGCTCATTAAAATATTTTTTTTTTCCTTCTTTAACCTTACCCCCCTGCTGCTTCTTGACTAGCTTTGGGCTGGTTTGCTTTACCTCCAAAAACCACTCCCAGAAAGAGTAGTGTGTTGTGATTTCCTTTGAGTTGATGAGCTGAGCTGGTCCAGAGGAGCACAGAGAGGAGCAGTGGGCTCACTGATGTCCCCTTTGGACCTCTTTGGACCAGCAAGTCAATTTGTTGTTTATGGGGCTGGAGCTACACTAATCCAGTGCTGCAATCATCATACTTCACCAGTGCTGGAGTCTTCTGCTGAGTCTTTGTCCCGATTGTGTCTTCAGAGAACCAAACCCACCATCCCAACACTGGTGGCTGGTACACCTCTACCTTCCTGGAGTTGAGGTATTAGTAGTATGGATGGCTTAACAGGGAAAATTGCAAATATAGCTTAACATAGGAATTTCAGGGAACTGCGATGGTAGGGGGTTGATGAAAGGAAATTTCAACTGCAAAGGAGATGCCTCAAGTTGATTGATGCTATCTTTGAACAGTAAAGGGCTGGTGTCTTCTGGTGTTTTTTTGGTTGATTGGTTGGTTTTTTTTAATAGTTTCTAATAAATCTCTCTGCTGGCCACTCTTACATTTTAAGAACAACTCCTTTGCTATTGGAATGGTGTGCTCTTGTGAGAATTTCAGCATTTATTTGACTCTAAAGCATGGTTTTAGCCTTCATAGTGACAGCCTAGGTCCCAAAGGCTTTAAAGAATAGGTCTAAGATAAAAAACCGATAGTGTGATGAGCAGGAGAATTATTTTTGTAGCTGGCTTACTGATTTTTTTTCCTTTTATTTTAAGCTAGTAACTAATGCTGTAGACTAAAATTCATAAATAAAAGGTAGCAAAAAGTAACCGCAAGCTTCAGACTGAGCCCCAGTCTGGGAAGCCAGGATGGTTGATGGTGACCAAGCCAGGCCTGAGAAGCCACAATTCATTTTGGCCAAGGCAAGAAGCCAGTTTGCAGTGAAGTTTCGCAGCTTCCTGGGAACACTGCAGTGGTGACCAGCAAGGGAGCTTGGCACTGAGCTGTGTGTTGGGATTCAACTGAGCAGCTTTGGAGATGGAGCAGCAATTCCATCTCATACCCCTGAGAGCTTTTGCAGGTCTTTGGGGCTAGACGTGGACTGGTAGGAGAGCTAATGGTTTGCTTGCCACCATGTGCCTGCACATGGGACCCAAGGAAAGAAAGAGGGTCTTGTTTGAGCCCGCCGGCGGCACAGGAGGTAAAATAGTGCCCGCTGGGGTGTAAACAGTGGCATGGAAACTTGAGCAAGTGCCAGTTTCCAACATACCAAATGTCTGTTTTGTAAGGAATTAAAAGAATTAAAGAATTAACGCCCCCCCTAGTACTAATTATGTTCCCAATCGTGCTTATCGGGAGCTTCACCTCTCTGCCAAATGGGACCGTAATCACTGCAGGGTTTGTGTGCCTGTGTTACATGCTTTGCTGGGCATACGTGGAACTCCAAAGGGGTTGCATCCCTAGCAGATATAACAAGTGTCTTTTGTTTCTTTTGGAAGAGCAGAAGTCAGCTGGTTGGGAGGGCTCTTCCCAGCAGCTTTTAAGCAAAAATGGCTTTTCTGTGCGGCTGAACTCTTTTATCATTTGTAATCTCCCATGCAGGTCTTTGTCATGGCTAGTGGTTACATCCTGCAGGCTTGTAGCAACTGTGGAATCACCGAGGGCTTTTCAGGAGTCATGAAGGATGCTCATGGGTTCCCAGCCTTTTTTCTTGTGCATTTGTAAGAGGCAGTGTGACATTTTGGTTCAGCTATTGAATGTGTAGACCCAGGCAGGCTTGTCCCCTGGTCCTGAGGAGTTTACTGCTGCAGTGTGCAGGTAGATTCAGTAGCTTAAACTATGGCAAGTGGACATTTATTTTTTAATTGAATTCGATCTCAGAAATGGAAGAACTACTGGTAATATGTCATAAAATCTTTACAAACGTGAGCCCCTGTGATTCCTTTCGATGGAGGGAGCCAGTGCTGTATTATCCCTGTATGTTGGTGACTAGGTAGCAATTATCTTTATCTGCTGTGGGCATCTCCTGGTTCAGTTGTTGAGGGATTATCAAGATAAATATAAACTTGGTGATTTTACACCCATCATGTAACTCTGTTTTGTAACAGTGTGGGTCATGGGAGCCTTTATCCTCATAAGACAGAACTGAATTTCCCCCAGCAGTAAGGTTAGCAGCAGAGAGCTCTTGGCTCCTGGTACCTCTAGGGTGTTGCTAGAAGGACTTTTCTTACAGATTAGTGCCCAAAAAGACTTCTTAAGGTTCTGGTAGGATGAGACACTTCTTTACATTTTTGACTGGTGAAGGCCTGCAAGAGGTCCAGCCTTGTTGGTAACTAGTTGGAGCTGTGTTGAGATAAAGACCTGGCCCTCAAGCGTGGTTGTCCTAAGACGTGGTTTCCATTGTGTGCATGTAAGGCCAAAATGAGTTGGAAGAGCAGAAGAAGAGGTCAAGACGAAGTGTGAAGTTGCACAATGTGGAGTCCTAGAGAATAAGAACTAACATCCGAGGAAGTATTGCACTCCTTGTCCCCGCTCTGCCTGCGATGAGCATTGGTGGGTTTTCAGAGGGGTGTTGCAAAAAGCATGTGCTGACTCTCACTTCTGAAACAAAACGTGATGGACTGAGTTGTGTGAGGAGTCCTTGCTTGGCCTTTTTCACTGCCTCCATCCTGCCGCACTGCGCAACCTGCAACTGGTTATATGCCCTCTGGCTCTCAACAGCCACGTAAAGTAGAGAAGATTAGATGTAGCTTGGACCTGCTTGTGGCAGGGTGGTGACTGATCTGTGCCTCCTTCCTGGCCAGTGTGGAGGGGCAGGAAAGACCCCCAAAAGTGTGAAGTATCTCATCTGCTGAAGAGAGAGCTGAAGAAACTGTAATTACTCTTGCAGCCTCGCTGGGTACCATGTGGGGTTGGTGGGTACCCTGTTGAGGTGGTGGCACTGGGCTTCTCTGGGCTGATTAATGTGCTTTAGTTAACTATCAGGTTTTGTCCTGGGTGTCCCTCCACCCAGGAGGGGAACCTGCCTTTCATTTTGATGCACAGATCTTGACTTTTCTTTTAGTAGTCGAAGTTGATGGGTAGAGATTAGTGTTTTAAATGAGAGACTGTTTCAAAAAAGAGAGCAAACAAGTAAAACAAAAACCCATTTCCTCCTGCACTTGAAGGGGCACAGCTTATCTTGGCAAGCTTAGCCTGGGGCTCCGTATTTCTGTAAAACAGCTTTGAAACCAGAATCCACAGCCCTGGGAGAGCAGGGGTGGTGAAGTGCTGTCCCTTGTTTTCACATCCCTCTGCATTGGATCTGCAATTCTGATTTTCCCTTCATGCACATCCCGTGTCCCCCACCAGCAGCGTTTGGGACCTGAGCTCAGCAGCAGGTACCTGGAGTAGTGCCCTGTGCTGCCGTGTGGTGGGAATGGGCAACTGGAGGGAGAGCGAGGGGGTTTACAGCTCTTCTGGTCTCACTTGCACCAAGCTGAAGTTAAAATTGCAAGATAGAGGCAGTTTGTCCTGGGGTCTTGCACAGATGTTCTGAAACAAAACATAGCGGGGAGGGAAAGGAAAAGGTTTTAAGGAGTCAGCTTGTCATTGAGTGACCAAGACTCTTGGTCACTGAGCGGTTCCCCCTCCCTAGGGAACTTGAGTGCATCTGAGAGGGAGTATACCTGTTGGTTCAGGGCTGAAATGGTTATTCTTGTTCGACTTTGATTTTTTTTGTGGTCTTTTTAGTTTTTCCAGGGGGGGCAATTCAGTATCTCTTGAGAGTTCTCTTTAACTCATTGTCAGGTATTTTTTGCGGAGAGAGGGATATAGAGAACGCTCTTTTCCATCACAGAGATGATTTCAGTAGCATGAAACAAAATTATTTTTTTTTGTACTGTAACCTACTAGGTCAGAGAACATTCCTGTCTTGAATACTATAAAAAGGCTAATTAATATTTACCTGACAATTTGATTCTTTGGTCTTTTCTATGCAAGAGTCTTGCATTTATTAGCAGAGTTTCTCGCCCCTCTCCCCATTAGGAAACATCTTATAGTTTTTCTTCTTAGTGTAACTGTGTCAGCTGGCACAGACGGAGCAGAAATGTATTAAATTTTACTTTGAAAATGGTCCAAGGTGACATTGAGCGCTTAGAATATGAGATTGTGGGGCATTTGCTTAAAATTGTGCTTTTTGTCTTCAAAACCCCTCAGGATTAAAAGAACAAGATTTATTGTAAGGCATTTCACCAGTGTTTTAAATACTAGCGTCCATGCTTGCGATCCTCATTTGGAATGATTTTGGGAAGACAAAATAGTGTAGTCATGGCCTCCATTTTGTTTGAGAACTTGGGCTGTAAAATACAGTCCATTCATCTCTTGGACTGGCATATCCATACCGAGTGTGGGTGGAGAGTCCTGGTTGGATGCGAGGGAGAAGAATTTGTGTGATGGTACCTTCCATGGAGTAGCTAGGCTTACGTTTTAAGAAGTGCACTTACAAGAATCAGTATTTTTGAAAGTATTTTCCTGTTACACTTTTTAGTATGAAACAACTTTGGGCAGAGCGTAGTTTGGAATTCCCAGTCTGCTGGGCAGTCCTTCTGTGTCTGTCTTTCTCCTTCAAGCATCTTGTGGTTGGAGTTCACTGGTGGTGGTGTTTGTGCTGGGTTGGCCAATAACAAGACGACAGATGCTCTCCCCCACCTCTCACTCCAAGTACAGGAAGAGAAGAGATAAAAAGACTTAGGAGCTTGAACTACTTTACTGAAGTACTAATAATAAAATTAGAAAAAAGAGAAAATTATGAAATAGGCAATATATACAAAATCCTATCAAGCTCCCAGGTACCTGGAAGGGACTTGCTGTCACCAGCAGGTACTGGGAAAGTTCTAGACTGATCTCAGAGACAGATGCGAACTGGATTTCAGAACACTCTGGGACTGTAGGCAGACAAACCAACCAAATCTTCCTCAGATATCGGTCATCAAAGAAAGAGAGCCATTGAAGCAGAATCAGCTCAACGCCTTTGATCCCTCAGCTGTTACACTGAGCATGGCAGATGGGAATACCCTATTGGTCAGTTTGGGTCACTTCACCTGTCTCTGCCTCACCCCAGACCAGGACAACTGGGACTGACTTTTAGGATGGAAAATAGTAGGGTGGGACATGATGAATGGTTCTTGCCACCACCTTTTTCTCCTAAAACACTTGGTAATACAGTGGGTTGCTTGACAGAGGGCTTCTCAGACTGGTGTGTAGAGGCAAGCTTACTGACTCTTGAGGGTTAACAAGCAGACTCTAATGGTCTCCTCATTTCTGCTGCTGACTGGGTGTGCATGGTCTTCACCTGGTCACAGGCTGGTGGAACATCTGTGAAGTGCCCTCCTCTCATTAATCATGTCCCAGCCAGAGCTGCTTTTTCTGTTGTAGGAGCAAAAGCCCTTACTCTAGAGACTGCCTGGGTTGTGGCTGTTGGCCAAGCTTGTGGAGCTCTCAAAAGCAGCAGTCAGGTTACTCCAAGAATTTGGTGTTGCTGAGTGAGGAGGAAAAGGAGCAGTAGTCTTCAGATTTTTTTTTTTT
>VXBJ01004049.1:1359400-1404913 GCA_013400055.1 Nycticryphes semicollaris
GGGGGGGAGAAGCAACAATATTTGAAGTATTTTTAGTGTTTTGTTGACTTTTCTCTTATAAAGAAGTAAATATGGTAGGCACGTGGTAGAAGAGGCTGTTACCGGTGTCCTTCCATGACTCCCTAAAGTAAACAAGTTCATGCTTCCTCACTGATACAATATAGAATTCCTGTTGATCTGAAAAACTCCTGATTTTGCCACTTTCACTGCTATGCCAGGTTCATTCTATAGCTCTTTCAAAATTAGTTAAAGACAAGGTGGTAGCAGTCCAGGAGAGGTTTCAGAGATGGCTTGAGCTGATTCACCAGCTGGATGTTATTTCAGGGGACAGTCTGGGCTTGATCTGCCCTCTTCTTTCCACTGATGCTGGTGCTAAGCTTGCTTTGGCTCACTAGACCAGGAGAAAACTGTTCCCCATGATAGCTGGAATACCCACTATAGCAAATGGCTTCCTCTCAGCAAATACACCTGCAACCGTTTGCTTAAAACGAGCTGGGGAATTTGTAGAGAAATAGAAAAGCTGGGATTTTTTTTCTTATTTTTTTTTCTTCCTCTGCTGGGCAGCATTGACTTTGAAAAGCAATCTCTGCAACCTGGAAATGTTCTTCTGCATGGGAATGTAACACCACCATTTTGGGATGTTCACCTTATGTTTGGGAGGGGTGTTGGCGGTACCTGGTGGATGGAGCAGTGGAAGTGAACGCCCCCAGTTGCATTCTTGCCCATAATAAAGTCACTGCTGGAACTTAATACAGCGGATCGTGAGGTTTAACAGGTCCCTCACTGCACTTAACTCACATGGCTGAGTTGTAATGAACATGCTGAAGTGGAAAAACAGCCTTTTCCTTAAAACAAAAACCACAGGCACAGAAAACACCCTTTGTTTTTTAAAATGAGCCATTGCACTTGGGACTCTTTACTGGTCAAAATTTAACAGGTGGAACTCCTTATTCCTCTCTCTTTCCCCTTGTATTTCTTAACTAATTAGCAACGGGTCTCTCTGACTTTTTTCATGTGGCTATTAATCATCCAGAGGCTCTCCATAGCAAGACATGCTTTGCTCTCTGCTGGTTTTTTTCAGCTCGTGTTGACTTGTTCTTGCTGCCCTCGGAGAGGAGCCGTGGGCTCAGAGGGCTGCTCTCTGTGTTGAGGCTGATGCCTTGTTTGCTCAGAGCTGGACACGTGCTCACTGTGTTATATTTCTTCATATAGGTGATTGAACCCTTGTTGTGTACGAGTAATGGTGTTATTCCTCATCAAGGGATGGGAGGAGGAATGTGTTTTTCAAGGGATGGGGAGGATGGACGTGTTTTTCAAGTGCTGGTCCATGACTTGCAAAATCTGGATGTTTTACAGGGCTTTGCTGTCAACCTACCACATGACCTTCAGTAAGTTGTTTAGGTCAACACCTAAGCTGTTGAGTTTAGGCAATGCTTATAGGTAGTCTACAAAGAAGACCTCTGATTTGGAGTGGAAGCAGAAGGCTGCTGTGAGCCTGGAGTGTGGTGATGGAGCAGGAAGAGTGCTTAGTGTTAATGATCCGGTGCATTTTAAAGGCAGAGTCCAAGGAATTAGAAAGTTGACTTTTCAGGCATCTCTCCTGGGAACGAGAGTTTGAACTTCATCTGCATCCCAAACTGGGAAGCACTGAGACAGTATCTTCTCCTTATGTCCAGGGACGAAAGATGCTCAGGATCCTCCATATCATGAGGATCTTAAAAGTATCATTAGTCATCTGTCATTGGTTTAACGTTTGTCCCAACCCTTATAACCTGATTAGAAAACCCCATATGCTTATTTAATAAAGTACAGCATAGTGCGGGATGCTGGTTGCTGAGCTCCTCCATAGACCTCAAGTCCTGCTTCCACCCAGCTGGACTCGAAGGCAGATGATGGGAGTTAATTTTTGTGGTGGTGTATGTGGTAGGAGGAAGAAGTTAAAGGAAGAAAACAAGAGAATGACAGTTTTGCTCATTGGACAATAAGGACCGTTGGGTTTGTCTCCCAGGAGAAGTGGGCAAAGTACATATTGACACATCCGTGGTGGAGCTGGGGCAAAAAGCCCTGCTGCTGCTCTGGGCACAACGTGATGAGGGACTGGGTCTATGGTGAAGTCTCATTTCTCTGGCAACAGAGATTTATCTCTGTTTGCATGCTCATATTTTACAGTTAATTGATTTATAGAGAAAACTATTAGCTCAAGGATTTTAGGCAGGTGTTTTTGAGGTAGAGAAATAGGCTTTATAGGCATTTTGAGTGTCCTGTAGTCATTAAAGTGGCTGAGATTTGCTGTGTAATTGGTGGGATGGGAATTATTTTGGGGGGATTTGCATCCTTTTCCTAAGTGTTTTAATCAGCTCAGGGATTTGGGTCAAACCTTCTCCAAGTTCAGTTCATTTAATGGGGGGGGAGGCAGGAGGAGGTTAGGTAATATTTAATTTCCTAACTCCCCATGACTGGAATAAAACTAGAAGCAAGGGCGAGGCAATTCGGATTTCTTTTTCTGTGAATTATCAGATTTAAGATACAGCTCCATTTGCAAGCCTGTCTGCAGCCTGCCACTTGCCTTGTACTGACTTCTGTGCTGGGTTTTGTAGTTAACAGGCCAAAGATGCCAGATTTCAGCGGGTTACGGTGTCGCCCAGTCCCGTTGGTGACATTGCGTCCCCAGGCTGGGTGGCTTGGTTCACGATAAGGCCACATCTTTACTGCAGAGGAGGCAATTTTTGTTGGTGTCCCTAGGGAGGAAGAAGCTTTGATTCAAAGCAGGCTTCATGCCCGAGGTGATTTAAACGTGATCAAAGTCAGTGGAATTTTATTTAAAGTAAACACGTGATTCTCCTAATCAACCCTTTAAAGAGAGCATCTGGGGAAAAAAAGTGATTGGGTTTTGTACATTTAATTATTCTCTTTTTTTTTTTTTTAAATATCTGATGACGTTTCCACTGTTTGAGGATAGATAGGGCTTTATTGACATAATTAGCGAAACAATTGATTATCACACCTTTTATTTAACCCTGTGCTATTTGATCTATTTGCTTGCACTTTCATTACTCCTTTGCTTGGTAACGTTACACAATGATATCACCTTCCTGTGCTGCTACAGCTAAAACAAAGTGGCAAAAAAAAAAAAAGCCCTTTTGGCTCTCAGCTGCTCTCTGCTGTTATTATTACAGATGAACTAGAAAGCAGTGTTGGGCAAAGAGTTATTTGAGTTTCCTTTCAGTGCTTGCTAGGCATTGTTTCCGGACCTGGCAATCGCCTGTGTTTGCGCGACAGTTTTCATATCTTAAAACAACAAACAAAAATCCCAGCAACTCTATTCCCAGCACAATTAGTAAGATCAGATTTAAAAAAAAAAAAAAAAAAAAAGACAACAACTGAAAAAAAACCCAGATTGTGATGGCTGTATATACACCAAATACTAGAATCTTTATGACTAATTCCCTGGGTATTTTGACCCACTTTGCTGGGTTGTGTTTATTTTCTTTGAGCGTCGAGGTAGGAAGCGTGGCTGTGCCTGGTAGGAGTCAAAGAGGGTTGTTGTACTCAAGAGCTGCATGTTTCTGAGATGTCGGGAGTAGGATCTTGCTGATGGATTGGGGCGGACCCTGTTGCAGACTCTTGATGGTGTGACGCTGCGAGCCATGGATGGACGTGTTCCTCTGAAATCAGGAAGGCAGGTGGTCCTGCTGACCATCTGCCTTAAAACCTTTTCTGTGCTCTTTGCTGATGGAGACAACACTTCATTATATTTAGAAGGGGTGGGGAAAAAAGAAAGGGGAGGAAATATCTCTCTTTTCCTCTGACACAAAAAAATTTTGGAAGGATCTGTTGTTTAGGTGAGAACATTGTTAAATTGCTGGCTTGTTGGCCTCCTCAGCTCACGTCACCTGTGAGGTGTCTGGAGGTGGTAGCCCCAGTGGTGTGCCCACGCTCAGTGTGACATTCATTTAAATAAACCATTCAAATTGGAGGGGGAAAAAAAAAAGAAAAAGGGAAAAAAACAACCCTAAAAGCTTCCTAATGTGCACAAGTAAATCAAAAGATAAGAGTTCTTGGGGAAATAAACCTTGTCTAACATGGTGAGAGCTGTCATGTAACGGTTTGTCCCTTTCCTCTCTCTGAAGGTCCCAGCCCCACATTTCCCACCAGTTCGGATTAACATTTTTGAGGAGCCTGGCAGCGAGGTTCAGCTCCCAAGGATATTTAGGATCATGGGATGTGTGGACCCTCAAAACCCTCTGGAGAACATTGGCTGCAGATAAGAGCATCTGGAAGTTCCTGCCGTCTTCTTACCCTGTTTTTTCCTGGGTTGCCCCATGTCATTTGTGAAGGAAGCCTTTCTAGCCTGAGGAGTATAGCAAACTGGTCACTTACTGGAATACCTCCACTTGCGTTTTCTCAAGATGGAGCCATTGCTTTACCCAGCAGAACGATATTTTTTCCTTCTTCCAGAGCTTTTCCAGTGCAGCAGCACTCACGGCCAACAGGTATGTAGATGGTTTCCTCATTCATTAGCCTGTTTGCTTTCATGATGTTTAGGAATTAAATAATTTTGTTTTGTTACTAGCTTCTGCTAAAAATAAGGACCTTCTGAGGTCCTTAGCGCCATGCTCTGAAGGTGGCTTTTCCTTGCTAGGACGCAGACACAATTTGAGATACAGCTTTGTGTGGAGTGGTGGGGCCAGCTTTTTCTGAAGGTTTCATCGCGCAATCTGAAGCTCACATCTGAGCAGGGGAATGGAGGTGCACATATCTGCTCCTTCTTACTCCTCTTCCTGGATCGCCCTGGACAGCCAGCACTAGCCATGTGTGGATCTACTTACCGGGCTTCGTCATCTGGTTTCAAAAGAGACCACACAAGTATTTATTCCAGTTTTCTTCTTAATTTAACAGTATTTCTGCTGAAGAACCCAATTTTGAGGATGATTTAGCCCATAAAATAGGAGACAGCTTTAAATTTTAAGATTAAAACTATTCTTGTTCAAAACAGGCATGGATAACTCAGTAGCTGTGGTGTTAATAACCAAATCTGCATTTTTATAATTAAATACAATGAGTTATAAGTTTCTGTGAAGGTGACAATCTTTTTTTTTTTTTTTCCTTTCCTTTAATAACAGAACAGGATCACTGTGTTGGTCCCTGTGGGTATCAGTTTGCTGCAAAAATCATCCTTCTTGCCAATTGCACTGGTTTGGGTTGAATCCGCTCATGTGTAAACAGATAGCTCCTAAAGGGCAAAGAAGAAGTTAGCTCTGATTCTAGCTTTTATGTATTTTACTGTGCAAAGAGGAGGTGCTGAAGGGAAAGGGACTGAAAATGCTTTGCTATACGTTTATTCTGCATTCCCATCAGCATTTGTGAGGCATTACAAGCCTCATTTTCTTGCTTCGTAAGCACGATTTCGCATCTGATTAAAGGAAGGAAATGGGGGGAGGGGGGGTTGGAGCGTGTGCGAGGGGAAGCAAAATTGGTCGCCTCACTCTTGAATGTGACTGTGACTCGTAGGCCAAGTGGAGATGGTAGACAAAGATTTTGGATAAAAATGTTCTTTGCTTTAACTAGCAGGAAAGGCAAGCACTTGCTGTGCCTCTAACAGAGGCTAGAATTAACTGTGGGGATTTGGTTGGTAAAAAGCAGCATTGTGACAGATTGGTGGGGATGGCTGGTTGGTTGGTTGGTGTCAACCCCCATGCAACATGGTTGCATGCTGAGATGAGACCTTCTCCAGGAGGAGGACTGCCTGGAGGCTCATCCCAGGAACATCTGGAAGATCCCCCTCCTTGAGGAGGATAGAGACCCCTTGCTTGCATGGGCTTTGCATGGGCTTTGCTCTGAAGTCAGAGGTGTTCCCTGGGACTGGGAATTCAGCTTCCTCTTGCTGAACCATGCTTCTGCTTTGCTCACTCAGCATGTTGCAGTCTGGCTCAAGTGATGTAGAAAATACACTGAACAATGATTGTATTTCTTCTGCATGATGCAGTGCCTCTTCTGTTATGTCTGAAAGCCTCCTCTGGTGGCCAAGAGAGAGCAGAAAGGCTATTAGATCTGTATTCTGCAGCTGACTCCTCTAGTCACTCCCATCTGCACCTCTAGTGATAGGACAAGAGGAAATAGTCTGAAGTTGTACCAGGGCAGGTTTAGATTGGATTTTAGGAAATAATTTCTTAACCAAAAGAGTTATCAAGCATTGAAACAGGCTGCCCAGGAAGTGGTGGAATCACCATCCCTGGTTATTTAAAAGACGGATAGATGTGGTGCTTAGAGACACGGTTTAGTGGTGGACTTGGCAGTGCCAGGTTGATGGTTGCACTTGATCTTAGAGGTCCCTTCCAACCTAAATGATTCTATGAAGTCTCCAAGTAATTTAATTTGTTTGCTTGTGTCCACATGTGAAAGGTGAAAAAATTATGTATAGTGATATTTAGGTTTTTTATTCTCTAGCTTTTTGTTCTTCAGCAACAGAGAAACAAATTTATGAACCCAAATAAACACTGCTGTTTGGTCTCACCAAGCCAAACTCTACTGCTGTTTAAACCTGCTGCAAAATGTTGGTTTGCCTCTGTAGCGATACCTCTGGCTGGGTTTTCTGAATGCTTGGGCATCATGGGATCCTACTGTCCTGGCCCTGCTGGGTCTTCTGCTGGTGGAGCCAGAGGGGAGGCATGGCTAGACTGTGCAGGATCTGTCCCCAGGTGAGCAGTCCGGTGGGTTCTACTGTAGAGCAGTCCCAGTGAGGGCTTTTGCTCAGAGCCTCCTGACCCTGTGCACTGAATTAAGGCATTACTGAAAATACAGGATTTGGCAGTGTTTTCAGTTTGGGTCTCAGCCCTTCATTTGGAGATCAGAGGTTTCCTTCCTGAACCTGAATTGACTTTCATGGGTGGGCAAGCCCCACTGGGTGGGTTGATCAGGAAAGTTGTTCAGTCTATTTTTCTCTCCCAGGAACACAGAACAAGACTTTCCCACCACCAAATTCCTAGTGTTTTATTAACTAGCTCCTAACAACTTGTAAGGCATGAAGGAAAGAAGATACACTGGCAGTGCAACCTTTTTATGTACAGTTAAGCAATATCGATACTAAAGTCCTTTCCTTTTTTTTTTGTGGCCAGCTGTTTGATAAACATGTTACAAACCAGATCCCCTCTTGTTCCTGTAAGATGTGAAAAGGTCCTTTGTCAGCAGTACATTGCATCAGAATGAGCTTTATCTTTGGTGTGTAACTAGGAGCTTGGGCTTTTCTCCTTGCAGGCAAAGAAAGACTTAATTAGAGCCCTGAACACCTCTAGAAGAGTTGGAGCATATGTGAAAAATTTGTTTATTGGTCCCCTCCCAGCTCTTGGTGCTCAGCCTTTTATATGAAGGATATCTTTATAATTTGATGTGTGGGAGTTCCTTGGGTTTTCTCTTGTTCAGAGAGCCAGAAGAACTGCTTGTACACAGGTTTCTTTACAGATCTCACGTATGAAAAGATGCGTTGGCTACAAGTTCTGGAGTACAAGAGATATTCAAGGTCACCCCAGAAAATGGGTTATCAGTAGCTCTGCTGCAGTGGCATGATTGCTTTGGTGCTTCTGGAAGTGCCTGTTTGGAAACTGAACAAAACCTGCCCATTACCTGGGTAACCTAGAGCAGCCCCATCAGTGCTTCCTCTCTATGTTGGATGGGACACTGAGCAAGGAGAAAAGCCGTTGTAGATGTACACTGAATCCTACGTTCTGCCTTGCCCCTCAGAAAGGGAGTCCCAGCTTTCCTAAGAACTCACACGAGGTCTTGCAGACACCTGGGAACCTTCTGGTACCTGAGGGTGGCCCGAGAATTGGAGCTTAGTGAAGAACGATGTTTGGGTTGCAAATTTACAGCTGCCTTTTATGGGGAAGAAATATTAACTCAGGTTTTGTTCAGAGACGGTCTCATCCTGCACAGACATGGGGCAGCTTCAAAGAGAGTATACCTTAAAGGGTTTTCCTCTGGGTCAGCTTGAGCATCGTGGCTGGGGGCTGCCAGGTGCATCCCTGGGTGGTAGTGAAATGATGAACTCTGCCAGCATTTAGACCCCTTTAAAATAAAGCCCTTTCGGTCAGGGTGCAGAGCACTAGGTCAAAACGTCCTTTAGGGGGTAGGTCTATGGACAGATGCATGCTGTTGATGAAAAAAATAAAATACAGAAAGGTTCAGTTCGGCTACTTGTGAGGGTAATGTATTTGGGTGTGTTTCAAAAGCACGTAACTGATTATAAAAATCACAGATGGGCTAAGTCAATATTAATGACGGTTGGATGAGAGTGAAAAGCAGCCCTGGCACATTGCAGGGATGTTCTTGTCATGACTAACCCCTCTCGCTCTCACCCCAGAGGAATTTTTTAGTGCCCAGCACAAGCAAGCACCAAAATTGCAGGTTTTCAGGAGTTTTCAAATCTCTCCCCAGCTGGCAGCAAATAAAGGAATTGCAAGTAATTATTGGTTTAAGGGAGAAAAAAATAACCTCAAAGCTATAAAATAAATTTGACAATGAAGCTTTTTTTAGGGAGTCTTTCTTTCTTTATGGTTTTGTGAGTCGAATGTATCGAAGCCTGGCAAAGGAAGAGGATTTAATCTACAGATGTTGTCTCTTGCTTGATGGTTTCCTGCTTCTAAAATAACTCCCAGTTCTCTGGAATCAGGGCTGAAACTAGTTTCAGCTTTCAGTTTGCGGGAACCTACCTTACCACCTCAGCAGGCTGGGTGTGCAAGGGTTAGGGGCAGCAAATGCAAGTGCTTTTAAAGCTTCTTATCTTGGCTGCCCAATGTCCATTTCCCACTTGTAAAATACTTGGATTTGCTTCTCCCTCTGCTCAGGAAAAGTGCTGGAGCCACCGATGTTGAAATTTTGCTTCACTCTTTCTTTTCCCCATCCCGCTTTGGGGGTTTGGAGGAGAGTGTGCCCAGGGTGAGGGATGCTGCTGGACCAGCGCTCATCCTGCTGCTGTTGACCCCAGGACTGCAGTTTGGAATACATGGGCTTTGTGGTTGCCAGCCAGCGGTGAGAGCCAGCTTGAAGGAAACAAATTAACTGTGTATCTCAGTCCTTAGGGTATACTAAGCCTTCCCCGCTTCTGCAGTGTGTGTTCTCAGTCCTTAGGTCTCCCCCTCTCTTGGGGTGCTTGCTGACACCATCTTGGCGTGTGCCATTGGTACCCGAACTTTGAGTCCTCTTTGCGGAGTGTGTAATTGGGGATGCACAAAGCTGTATTTCTTTCTATTTAATAAATAAATAAATATGTATTTTTAAAGGTCTGAAATAATCCTGCTAGTGTATGTTGGATGGTCCTCAATTTATTGCTCAGAGGTGTTCCTCGGCGCTTTCTTTGACTAAAAGCATCATAGTCATTACTTTCAGAATAAAGACCTTTCTTAATGTGTGATCTTTGCTTTTTCCACGAATGCCTGCATCTGGCTTACTATGCACAGTAAATACTTAACTATCTGCTGACTTGTTAGGCTACTTCAGATTGGAAAGAAGCCGTGAACTATCACAAGACATGTCTTGCCTAAAGCCACCAAAGCAAGGGTATCTGCTCGCCTCCTGAATCCCTTGCATTGCTTTGAGGGGCTCTGCAGAGCCGAAGGTGTCGACAGGCTGTTTTCTTGGGCTCTCATCTGCTGAGCAGCATTATGTGGATTAATATTGAGGAACTTGTAGTGAAATTTGTCTCATGCCATGAAAATGTAAAGCCTCTGAAGCTGGCTGGCATCCCAAGGCTGTGAGGGGCCCTTGGAGGGGCCGCTCGGAGAAAGGTGGCAGGATATGTGCTATACCAAAGCCGTGAAATGGGACATGATCTGAGGAGTTTGTAATTAGGTTTTAATCATCTCCAAGCTGGTCTGGTTGCTGATTTTGGGCAGCAGACAAAAACTGCCAGCCAGGAATGGCTGCCGTGGGGCCAGCCTGCCACCGAGGGAGGGCATCTGCCCAATCTTCTGGTCCTGCGGCGTGGAGCCCAGTACAGAAACAAAATACTGATTTGGGGCCGTTTTTTATTCTGAGGGTGTTTCTTGAGCTGGAATCAAATCTCGCACCCATGCTCCTGGTTTTTCCCTGGCAGTGTTTGGGGATGCTGTGGTTTTACCGGTTTTGCTTCTGCAGGAAATCATTGTTTTGCCAATTCATTTTTACCTTTACAAAGCCAGGAGGTCGAATTAGAGACCTGAGGTTCCAGCAGCAAAAAAGGGACCTGAGTGTCTGCTCTGCAACAGAAACCCTATATATTTTTATATAGGTCAGATGAGGCATAGATGCCTGGTGCCTCTGGAATTTGGACTCCTGCCCACCGTCCAGGTGAGGGAGGCCCAACTTCAGCCTGGGCTTCACTCCCCGTTTTGCTTGGCCAAAGGAGAGTACTGGGGGCATTCCTGGGGTGCTGAGCAATGCCAAGACCCCTGTGGTACCCTGGCTCCCTGTGGGCCATGGTGGCTGTCACTGCCTTTTGACTTGGCCACCTCCACGGCACGGATCACCCTCCCTGCTGGCACCATTGCTAGGTTTTCATTAAGGTTTTTTGGAAGGAGCAACTCCTTCTGCTGGGGTCTCTGTGCAGCGTTATCCAGGGCTGTATTTATTTACATCAGCATCAGGTGGTTTTCGTTTCACCTTTGCCCTGCTTAAAAATTAAATACCGAGGTACTGGAAAGAGAAGTAATCTCCCAGATAAGCATTTTTCCCTGCTCTTCTGTAATTCATGGGGGAGCTGGCTTACCCTGCCTGTGGATGACTAAGGAGGAAATTCTTTTTTGCTTAGGATAATGCTGAAAGTTCACTGGAATTTTTTTTATCATGCGTTTATCACTTCCTCCCTTGGAATTCCTAACTCTTACTGTGCAAGGCAGGAAAAAAATAACAGTGACCACAAGTGATGGAATTTGCCTTCTGTGGAAAAGATGTTGAACAGCTAAATAGCGCTCTCAGGTTTTCTGGGCATTGTGTGGAGGATTTGCTCCATGTGCAGGTATATAAACAGGCTGGGTAGGAGTCATGAATATTCTAGCAGCTACTGTCTTTCAAATGTGTTTTTTGTTTTTTAATGTTGAAGTTAATTAATGCCCATTTCTCTTGACTGTTGTCGAGTGCACAGATGAGGAGGAGGATCGTATTTATCACAGGTCTCGCAGAGATGGCAGGGTCAAAGTGAAGTTTACATGTAAAGAGTTTCTGGTTCACTTTGTTAATCTCCAAGCCTCCCCTTTTTTTACAGAGGGAATCTGGATGTGTGTATCTAGAGAACATAGATGGAGATTGGCCAGGGAGACCCTGCCTTTCAGTTAAACATGTGTTTATTCTTGCAGTGTTTGTTTCCCAGAGGTGTTGCAGTGATAACACTGTCGATCCTTCTGCAAAGACTTGACAGCGCTGCTGAAGAGCTTTGACACTGCAAAGCATTGTTTACTTGTGAAAGTATTATTATATTTTGAATATCTATTATTCATCTCCTGTGCTAAAAGTGACATTATATCATAAAATTGCTCTTAGATTTCAGAGCTTTGAGAAAAAGTTGGGTTTTTGTCCCTGGCTTCATGTGACAGCGCTGGGAAGAGCTTTACCCTTTGTATCTCTGTAGTCCTCTTTTATGAATTGTGAGTGATGGCAGCAAAGTATAAAAGAGCGTAGCGGAGCTGGTTTTGATGTTCATAAAAGACTTTGATAAAAGATGCAGCACATAGACTTCACATTATTTCCTATTTTTAACTTCTTAAGAGCATAAAGCGCTCAGATCCAATATTTATGTAAAAGGAGAAAGAGGGGGGATGTATTTCTTATTTTTTTTCCATCTTCTTTTTTTTTTTTTTCTTTTTTAGGACCAGGTGAGTTAAAATAGAAAAGAGTGTTTTTTCTTTGCCCCAGTAAAATTTTGCTTTCTTCCAGGGAGCATCTATGTCTGTCGTCCGTGAAGCTGACCCCATGGCATTAATGTTATGGATGGTGCTGGAGGAGACTGGCTGCGGTTTCAGAGTCTCTTTGGTTGCAGACTTGTGCCTTCAAATGCCCAGTTACAGTTGGCTCCAGTGCACCCTGTGGTAGTGTGTGACGAGGTGTGTGCTTCCAAAAACTCTCTCGCATAGGCATGTCCAGACAGAAAACAGGTGTGAGGAGGAGGGCGGGTGGCACTTGTACGCATGGCATTGGCATGGCCGTTTGCACAGTTGGGTTCTTCATCCATGCAAGGGCCTTCGCACTGGGTATCAAGACTCCTAATGATGACAGTGTGCAAACCTGACCTTGAGAACCATCTGATGCCAATAGTCATCCTCTTGCTCCATGCCACTTTTTCTGTTTTACTGGAGAGAAGTGCCTTTAAACACTCCATGCAGGGAGAGAACGGGTCCTGTCAGTCCCCAGAGGCCCCAAGGACAGAGCAATGTTGCTGAGTCCCACCTTGCTGCAGCTCTGAGAAAGAGTTTATTTTGGTGGGATGAGCACAGCAAGAGCTGTTGTTCATAGGTTTGATTTCTTCAGCAATGTTCACTCATCCAAGAGGTTGTTTAAATCAGGTGCTGGGTTTGAAGTAGCTAGACTTGAGTAGAGACATCCAAACTTCTCACTCAACTGAGGTGAATAAGCACCTTCTGCTCAGTTCCTCATGCAGGAACTTTTATGTGAAACTGAAAAAGGAAGGCAATTACCAGCCGTGGGTGGTCATTGTAAGGTGCTGAGAAGCGTGTTTGCTTGGGTGGTGTCACCTTGCCTCTGCTATTCCTCTGGGAGCTTGCAAAGCTGAATGCTGAGCATCTTCAGTGTGACATGCTCCATCAAGATATGCCAGTATGGCACTGTCCCTGCTTGATAGCCTCCCATCCTGTGTGCACCTTGGTGGTGGTGAGTCCCAGGTTATACCCCAAATGGAAGAGTCCAGGAGTGTTTAACTGGGCCGACACTGGACTTTATGGGATGAATAAATCCTAGAATAAATTTATGAGGCTTCTTTTCAGCTTCTGACACATTGTCCATGTAGCCAAAAGTTACTCTTTAAGGTCTGAGAGGACTTTGTTGGGCAGTTGGAGGGGACACTATGGTAAATTGGAAAAGCTGTTACAGAATCCAGGAGGGGCAGAAGGGACAGGTCAGGGCAGGACTTGTTGAGCTGGAATGACATGGTGCCATGCCCCACCTGCAGCAGGTTGGTTGCAGGGTCTTGGACACTGGGAGGCTTTTGCATACTGGTGCATGCTGCGCAGCAGCTCAGGTGCTTCAGATGCATTTCCAGAAGCAATCCAGGTGCCGAGGGTTCCCCAAAACCTGAGGCTCCATGGTGCTGAGCAGAGCTGTGCCAAAGCATCTGATGAAACCTGGTTGTTGGCTGGTGGGAGCTGCAGTTCTTCTTCTTTTGAAAGCAGCTGAGAAAGGCGCCCCACAACAACCACCAGAGAAAGTGTCCAGATGAAAGGTCTGGTAAGCATCAGGGTCCCCTCTGCTGTGTTTTCAGGCTCTTCTGTAATCAGCTGTCATTTCGGGATCTGGGCATATTGGACCTCAGCGAGTATGGACTGAAACTTAAACAAGCAGTGACTCTTCTATAAATATTTAGCTCACACTGTTTAGGAGCTGCTGGGAGCAGGAGGCAAAATAAATTTAAAGTTCATGACTGTCTAAAAAAGCATCGGAAGATGGCACTCAGTCACCGGATCGGCTGGCATGTAGGGCTTGAATAGCTATTTCTTTTCCTTCTTTTTTTTTTTTTTCCTGAAGAAAAGCACGTATCTAAGCATCATTTGCAGAGACATAAGGTTGCACTCTTCCAGTGTTTGCATGGCTGCACTAGGGATTGGAATCAGTGCAAGGGTCTTCTTCAGCTTGGCTGGTGCCCACAAGGAGTCATGGTATGGAGTAAATGGATGGCATTCCCTGGCCCTACTCATCTTTCTTTGCAAATTTGGACTGGTCATCTGAAGTACATGCATCTGTGTGGAAGAGGGGGATGTGCCTCTGAGTGTGTGCTTTTATCTGGCCACCTTGATACCAGGACAGCAGCTTGCACCCGGGCTGGCTGCTGACAAAGGAGATGGGGTCCCTGGTGGCGATTGTGTAGACAACCCCTAAATCTTTGGTTGCCACATTGTTCCTGCTCTTGCAAAAGCCTTGATAGTGAGGTAGACCTATTCTTATCAGCCTTTTTTGCCTCTTAAATATGAAGATAATATCCCTTTCTTACCTTGCAGAGCTCTTGCAAGAATGGGAAAGAATGAAACATGCTGATAAGAAATGGTATCAGTAGCTGAGGCAGGCAAGAGGCACACGTGCTTTGAATAAGCAGGGAACTTCACCACATGCAAGAGTCTGGGGTTATTGATTAAAAAAGAAAAATAAAAACACCAACAAAAAAAAGCCAATCATTGATTATTTTCTTTCCCTCTCTGCTTGCTCTTCTAATGCAAAGTGCTTGCAGTTGGACTGGATGATGGTTGTAGGTTGGGTCTATTCTATTCTATTCTATTCTATTCTATTCTATTCTATTCTATTCTATTCTATTAATATAACAATTAACCCAAAATATTTAGCTTTGCAACTGCTCACACCGCCCCAGCCTCTGGTTGCAGCATCCTGGGTCTTTCTGTGCCAGGATGCAGGAGGGCCCCTGGTCAGCTGCTTGGCATAAAAGATTAATGTCTTGGGAGCAAACGCTGGGAAGGATGGGTAAGAAAAAGGTAAACCTCTCATTTGCCAGCTTGTTGAAACCACTTTTGAGTTTTGAGAGAAAATGCCAGTGTTTGAGTTGGATGTGGTGGCGGGCTTGATGGTTTTTCTCTTTCAATAGTTTCTTTTAGTGCCCTTCCTAATTTAAAAGGAGGGGTTTAAATTATTAATGTTTTACCTCTGAAACGAAGGGATTCCAAAGCCTTTGGCAAATGTCTGCTAAAGCATCTAACGTAGAAAAGAGCCTCATGCTTTTTCCCAGCTCTGTCTTTGACAGAAGACCTTCCTTGTGTCCAGGAGAAGCACTAAATCTGTGGAAGTGGACAAAGAGCTTGATTTATATAGAGGAGGTGATTTTCTGCAGAATTGTTTGGCCAGAAAACATAAAGATGATAATGATTTTTAATTTTTGACGTAGCCTTTGCAGATCTTGATGTGTTTCTGCCTGTTGCTGAAGCAACACTCTGCTGTGGGTGAGTGCCAGCGCTTAGTCCAGGATGCTTGGGTGCTGCCTGGGAAGGATGAGTGCCTTGACCTGGTCATTTTGGCCCTGGTCCCTGCATCATCATGGAGGTGAGAGACAGCTGAGGCTTCAGACATCAGGTCCTCGCTAAAGCTGTAATTAGAGCTCAAGCCTCCCATTAGATTTACAACACATTTGCTTGCTAAACCTACCCTTTCACTTTGGGTATTTGTCCTGATTTTGTACCAAATCTCCTTCTTGCTACTTGAACTGAAGAATAAAGTATTATAACTTTGGCTCAGGGCAGCTGTCCAAGGGATATATTGGGATACACTTGGCCTTTGAAAAGAAGGACTTCAGTCTCCAGCCCTGTCAGTCCCTCTGGCTCCTGGAAGTTTTCCTTCCAAATGGTTACTTCAAACCTCAGAGAAGAAGTTTGTGTTTTTTCAGAGCTATGATTAATACCATTTTTACGCTTCGTTGCAAAATGCCACACAATGAATGAGACCAGCAGGGTGGTGGTTTATGGGGGGGGAAGAAAAAAAATCATCAAACAAACGCTTTCAGATGCTGTTTTGGAAGAGTGATGTGTATGTGTGTTTTATAATCTCCTACGAACTCTGGGGTTGCTTGCCTATTAAAAGGAAGAGGAAAAAATGCTTAAACCTCATCTATGGAAAGAATGTCAGAAATAGTTGAGAAATTAAATAATTACAGTCTTTTTGTACTGGGTTAGTGAAAGCTAAGTTAATGTGTAGGATTGCAATGCAGTACATCTTAGCAGTTACAGAATCACAGAAGAGTTGAAACTGGAAGGGATTTCTGGAGGTCATCTGATCCAACCGCCCAGCCCAAGCAGAGCTACCTACAGGCCTGTTGCCCAGGACCATGTCCAGTAGCTTTGGACTATCTCCAGGGATGAAGACTACACAACCTCTCTGGGCGAGCTGTGCCAATGCTTGGTTGCCCTTCCTGTAAAATGTTGTGTTTCAGCAAACCGGTTGTAGGTTCCTGCTTGTTCTTGATGCAGCTTGGGAAGTTTAGGGGGGCGAGTATGGTTTTGGGCTGGAGTTGGCTTGAGCATGTGGAGAACGTGGGACTGCAGCTGAACCCTGTGGTGCAGGCTTGGCAGCACTTGGTTGGGGCTTGGGATCCCGCTGAGCTTAGCACAAGATGTCCAAAACTGTCCCCTCACCGTTGTGCCAGGAGGCTTGTTGTGTGATGGTGGGGTGTCTGAGAGCTTGTTGTCCCTCAGGTTTGGGAGCTGAGTCTCCAGCTAGCTCTGCTGACTTTCACTTCCCCACCCTCAACATCGTCCACCTATTCCTAGTCAGAGAGTTACTTTGCCATATGAATGTGGGACTCATTTATCAGCATAAAATGAGGCTAATTAC
The DNA here is from genome assembly GCA_013400055.1 of Nycticryphes semicollaris. NCBI lineage: Eukaryota > Metazoa > Chordata > Aves > Charadriiformes > Rostratulidae > Nycticryphes > Nycticryphes semicollaris. The sequence goes on from VXBJ01004049.1 coordinate 1,375,925, forward strand.
ACCTTCGAAGTGCTTAGCATCAGCAGAGCTGCAGCATCAGGTGCTTCCCCAGAAAGCCCTGTCTCACTGGCAGACCCCAGCAGAAAGAGGTCGAGGGGTTTACCGTGGCTGCCTGCCCAACATGTCCCCATGGTGGGGACACAGAGGATGCTAGTGCACATGGGAGGTCACCTAAACTCTTATGGTCACATTGGGGTCAGCACAGATTTGCTTCCTGGTGGCTTCATGTATATCCCTCACACGTGGACAACAAAAGCAAAGCCTAAGACTGTGTTTGGGATCTGGTTCCTCTACTTGGTCTCTGGTGTTTCCTCCTCTCCCTCCTCCGTGGAAAACAGTAGCCCTTGTTTTTTGTCCTGGGTACATTTTTTTTTTCCTCTAAGCCACTTTATTTTAATGCCATTTGGGTTGCTGATAAATGATGGGAATGGCAGGAATGAGGTGATGACTCCCAGTGAACACTCCTGCTGTCCGCAGACACATCCCATCAGCATGTTCAGCCCTCATGCCAGTGACAGGGGTGTTTTCTCATTAAAAATAGACCACAGACAATGCCACTTCCCGAGGACTGTGATTTATCATTTAATAACAAGTGGTTACTCATTTCCTTCGGAAAACTTTCTGGAAGTGTTATTTTGCTTTCTCCCCTTGCTTCCTTTTTTTTTTTTTTTTTAATTTCCTTCAAAGCCCTGCATTAGCCTTCAGAGCCACTGCGTCTGTTAAATGAAGTGTTCTCTTTTCAAGTGGAAATCATATTTATGATTTAAAGCTCATGAAAAAGCAAGTCTTAACCCTTTGGGCATGAGCTTTTCTTTGTAAGCTGCTGTAGCCCTGAAATCCTGGCTCTGCCAAGGGAAATAGCATCGGAGAAGACAGCTGGGTAGGTGAGACTTGAAGAAAAACGGTGATGCGGGTCCTGAATGTGGAATGGATGATCTGCTTGATCTGACTTTAAAGAAAATTCCAAGTAACTGCAGAACTTGTATCGCTTGAGTTGCCAGCTCTTAACTGTGATGTCTCATGGTGTAGCAAGTTCTCCTGAAGGATGGAGGGCTTGCAGCAGAACTACTAGGCAAACTTATACCAAGGCTGGTATTTACCATAAAAAAGTGCTGAAAGCTGTTGAGTAGTTCTTGGGGAAATCCTGACAGCTCGATAAACAAACTCGGGAAATGTGCTGAAGATGAAATCATTGTAAGTGGGTACTTAAGAAGCTAAAATAAATGGGTTGTTGGATCAGGAAGGCGTTTTGAAAGTCAGTAGCAGACTGGATGGTAGACTGCAGAAGATACAGAAGAGAAAATGCAGCCAGAGACATTGCAGGTACTTTAGGTGGTGGTGTCTTCTCTTCCAGTGGTTTTAATGAGCTGCAGGTGTGGTTTGAAGGCAAGAGAAATAAATTCAATAAAGACAAGTGCAAAAAAAGCGCTCTTGGGAGATCAGATGCACACACTGAAAAATGAGCAGCAACAGGTTAACTGCAGAAAGGGATCTAGAACTGCAGTGAATCACAAGCTGATTGTGAATCAACAGTTGGATGCTGTTAGAAGAAAGGCAGATCTTGAATAGTCCACAGAAAAATGGCAAAGGTAATAATTCAGTCTCAGTTGTCATATGAAAACTTGCTTGAAATACTTCATCCAGTCTCAGCCCTTCTATTTTTACTATGAAAATGGGTGGCTTGGGAAGATGAAGCTTCTGTTTGGGAAACTTTACTTATGAAGAATAGCTGGAAGATTTGCATATGTTAAACCTAGGAAAAAACCAACCCCCAGGTGTCATGCCATGGTTTGATAGGATGCTCTTACTTCAGCAGTAATTTCGGAGCTGGGTATCTCTGCTCCCCTGGTGTTGGCTGTACTGTGGCTCATCATGTGGTTAGTTGTGTAGCCACAACCTATATGTCTACACTGTGAGCTGGGACAAGGAACTTTTATTAGATTAGAAAAAGTGGAAAAGTGTCCCCAGAATTATTTCAAAGTGTGGCTAAGCAGTTTTGTCCGGAGAACAGGTTCATGCAGGATGAAGGAAGGAAGGCAGGGAGAGGAGAGGAGAGGTGGTTGAGCACTTGGTAGAGCTGAGACTTGAAGCGAACATAGATTTGAGACACCCAGGAAGGTAGTGTGAGGAGTGAGCAGCTGATGATGTCTCTCCGTGTCTGAGGACTGAATTAGAAGAAAATTGCCTACAGGGAAGTGCTTCTGTGGATGCTGTCTTCCATCTCCATCGTGCCTGGTAGCAGCAGGGTAGGCTGTCATTTCTCAAACTGTAGGTTCCAGCTCCTGGTTGGTGGTGGTGAAGGAGAATGAGTGATGCTGGAGCTGGCCCAAAAAGCATTAGAAACCGCTTTGTTAGCAGCACAGCAGCCCTTCCCGGATGCTGGGGCGAGTGGTGCTCGTCGCTGGGAACTGCAGCCGAGTCCTGCTTCCTTCTTGGCAGAGCTGCGCCGGGGTTGCCTTGGAGAATGGCATGAAGACAAACAAGCCAAGAGAGGGCTTGGGGACGGGTGCTTGTCTGAAATCCTTTCTGCCCCAGTGTTCCTGCAGTCCTTGCATCCAGATTTTGGTATGGCTGCTGCCCCCACCAGTCTTGCTGAGGCCTTGTGTCCCAACACCTCCTGATGTTCTGAAGCCAAATTTCCGACATTACTGCATTGCACTTGGTTTTTTCGGCTCTTGGGAGCAGTTTGGTTGACCACAAATTGGTCACTCTGTGCTGTGATGCAAGCTGATGATTTCCTCCCCTGCGGGATGCTAAACCCAATACCTCTGCGACTGCCGTCCGACGGTGATGTTACTCGGCTGGTGTTTGCGGCTGGTGGGAATGCTCTGGAGCCATGCAAGCCTAGATGATTCAAGCTGATGCTTATGATTAAATTCTAAATGCCTGGTCTGTTCTGCCCTACCAGCTGTACCCCCCAGGGAGAAAAAAAATAAAAGGATTTTACTGCAAGAAGAAAGGATATTCTGCTATCGGTTGGTTGATAATAAGAGCGCACAGCATCAAAGCTGAAATAGTGTATGCTGGGTTTTCAAATCACAGGAGGATATAAAAGTGCCTTGAAGAGGAAGATCACAGATATGCAGACCTACTGGAAATGCCTGGTCTTTTGTTGTAGGCTGCAGAGCTGTCCCCTGTGGTTTGCAGGGTTCCCTTGCCTTGCTGCATCCCAGGAACAGTCTGTGCCTCCTGTCTATATCATAGAGGATGTAGATGTAAGCCTTGCTAGGAAGATTTAGGCTTCAGCTCTAGCTATGCTGATGCTAAAATTCACCTAAAAAATGTAAATGCTTGGTGGCACTGAATCTGACTTGTGTTGATCCATGCTGATTGAAAAATAATAACAGCTTGGTGATTCATCTTAAAAAGGGCCCAGAGAAAGTGGAGAAGAAAACAAGCAATTTGCTGTTGATTGCTTTTTGAAGGCTAACAGGCTGGGGCTTACCCTGGGAAGAAGTCAGGTCCCCAGGCAGTTCCTAGGTATCGAGTAAAATCAAACGAAGTGACCACCAAATGAAGTTTGCTGGATGGGAAGTTTGTGGTGGGGCTGGTGTGACATGACTGTAGTAGGGCTTCAGAGTTCTTCAGTGCAGTGAGTGAAGTTGTACTGGCATCTCGGGGATTTATCTTTGGGTATGTGGAAACCTCTTCTTCTGCAAAATGCAGCAGGTGGTTTGGATGATGCGGCGAGTCTGTTTTCTGAATGCTCAGATAGGGCAGAGGGAGCCTCGAGCACTGGGGGTAAGCTGTTTTTTATTGTGGCTGATTCCAAATTTACACTTCTGGAGAACACAGAATAATCTCTCTGGGCTTGCTCTGTCTCTTCCTCACTTTGCTTCTGCTCCTTTTCCTTTGGCCGCTTGCTTCCCCAGCTATCTGCTGGATTTGGGACTAGGACTGCCTTCTGCTCCTATTCCCGCCTCTTACCTTCCCAAGAATGAGAGTGAAAGAGAATAAGCAGAGGTGGGAAAGCCCTGCTTCCCTCTGGTAGGTTGCTGAGCGTAACCCTGAGGCAATAATGGGTGGCTGGAGGAGACTGTGCTGGCCTCGAGACATCCTTACAGTGCTTCTGTAGGGAGCGTGTATCCCCTAGTCACTCCTTCATTGCACTGGCATGCTCTTTGCTAACATCACTCTTGCCCTTCATCTCCCTGGTGTTTCTCTGTGCAATAACACATGTGTGGCCAGCAGGTCGAGGGAGGTGGTTCTGCCACTCTGGTGAGACCCCACCAGGCGTACTGTGTCCAGCTCTGGAGCCCTCAGCACAGGAAAGATGTGGGACCTGTGGGTCCTGTGGGTTCAGAGGTGGCGATGAGGATGACCAGAGGGCTGGGTTATCTCTCCTATCAAGACAGGATGAGAGAGTTGGGATTTTTCAGCATGGAGAAGAGAAGGTTCAAGGAACCCTAACAGTGGCCTTTTAGTACTTAAAGGGGGCCTACAGGAAAGCTGGAGAAGGATGAGGTGTAATGGCTTCAAACTGGAAGACAGTAGATTTAGACTACCTTCCTCTTTCAGGAAGAAGTTTTTCACCCTGAGGGTTGTGAGACCCTGGGACCGATTGCCCAGGGAAGTTGTGGATGCCCCATCCCTGAAAGTATTCAAGGCCAGGTTGGATGGGGTTTTGAGCAACCTGATCTAGTGCGAGGTGTCCCTGCCCATGGCAGGGACGTTGGAACTAGATGATCTTTAAGGTCCCTTCCAACCTGAACTATTCTATGATTCTATGTGTCATAATAAAAAGAATAATAAAATGGGACTAGCACAAGCTGTGAGGCTTCTGGGTTGGGTTGGATCACCACCGCTGCCCAGACATCATGGTAAGGAGAAAAGCTCCTCCTGCAGAGCTGCCATGACCTAGTCCTCCAGCACCGAGCACTGCCTGCATGCAGCTGGCCAAGGACCTGTGAGGCTGCATCAGCTCTGAGTCTGCATCCATCTTTGCTCTCCCTAATGCCCTGGTGTAGCTGCCAGTCCTTCCTGCTCACCTGTGGACCTTGCTTGAGGATACCTCTGGAGGATGGGGTCATGATGCCCTGGCACACTGCCGTGCTTTTATTAATGAGTCCATGGGGTCAGTCCTGGTGACTGTGTCTGTTGAAATCTCTGGCCACATGCAGCCCTTCAACATGGCTCTTGCAAGTGTCAGGGCTCTTGCTGGCTCCTCTCACAGAATCACAGAATGATACAGGGTTGGAAGGGACCCCTGGAGATCATCTAGTCCAACCGCGATGACAAAGCAGGTCCTACTGGAGCAGGTTGCACAGGAACTTGTCCAGGAGGGTTTTGAACGTTTCCAGAGATGGAGACTCTACCATCTCTCCGGGAAGCATGTTCCAGTTCTCTGCCACTCTCAAAGTGAAAAAGTTCCTCCTTATGTTTCGATGGAACTTCTTATGTACAATTTTGTGCCCCTTTCCTCTTGTCCTCTCACTGAGCGCCACTGAAAAAAGACTGGCCCCTTCCTCTTGACACCCATCCTTTAAGTATTTATAGCTATTGATCAGATCCCCCTCAGTCTTTTCTTCTCCAAACTAAAAAGACCCAAGTCCCTCAGCCCTTCCTCATAAGAGAGATGTTCCAGGTCTCTAATCATCTTTGTGGTCCTCAGCTCTACCTTCTCCACCATCAGCTCTACCTTTTCCACCATTCCCCTTGGTGAATCTGGGTTGAATACTTCTGATAGCTTTCTTTTCCTCCAGATGCTTTGAGAAGATGCTCAGAACAAACCATTCCATCATCTTTCCAGGGATGGATGTGACTGACCTGTCAGTGCATTTTGTCTTCCTTCTTCTGTAGATTTACGCCCCTAAATTGTTAGTAGTAGCATGTTTTAGCAGGGCCTCCCACTGGCATGTGCACTCTGCCTCTCCCTGTTTGGGCTTGAAAAGTCACGTGGAAGTTTGGTCATGCTTGGCCCAGGGGAGACCCCATGTTAGCATCTATCCACCTATATCTAGTGGGCAGAGAGATGTGTTGGAGGAGAGGAGCTGGATGCGAACAGATGCCTGGCTTTTTCTCTCCCATCGCATTCCATCTGGACTGCTGATGGATAAGAGCCATTATGTCCTGGGCCGATGGCAGCAGTAGTGGTGGGACACATGAGCCTGAGACACCATGTGCTTGGAGACACCACGGCTGAGGAATCCTCAAGCTCTTTGGGGGAAACTGGTGGCCAAAACAGCATTTTGTGCTTCGGTGTGAGTGTAAAAGGGGGTATCATGTTAATTGATAAAGGGTTTGCTTTGAAAGTGTGGAGGCTGGCTGTGGTCCAAGCTATGAGTTTCATGGCCCCCATCAGCAGGTACCAGGTAGTTTCCCCCTGATCCAGACAGGGAAGCTGCTCGTCTGGAGCAGCATTTATCCTGCTTGGCCACCATCTGTCTCACCTGCTTGCACCAAAAATTGTTCCCGGAGGCTGACCTGGAGGCATAGGTATGGCAGGAAGAGTAGGATGCAGGACCTCAGTGTGGAACTCATCTGGTACCCACTGGGAGATGGTTAATGTCACTGTTACTCCCTTGATGCATTTGTCCCAGGGGATGTTGGTGCTACAGGGCATGCTGAGCAGGTGGGTACCAAACAGCGTTTGTGCCCAAGTGGATCATCCATCCTGTGGTCATTTCTTCTATTAAAGCACATCTGGGGCGGGTTCAGCATCTATGTGAGGCATCTCCTGGAATAGATGCTTGTGGGTGCAGGGCTGCCATGGCTCTGCTTTCACTTGCTCATCTCCTGAGGTGCTTGCTGGAGGCAAGGCATCAGTGTGCTGAAAGCAGGGAGCCTCTGCTGGCGACCACTGAATGGGGATGGACTGGGTAGTGCTCTCTGCTCTGTCTCTCTCTCCCTCTTGCTGTCCCCAGTTTTCCGCTCACCTCCATCCAGCTCCACAGCTGGGGGCTGCCGGTGGAGCTGGGGGCTGCCGGTGACCGACCCCACGGTCAAGCCTTACGCCGGCGCCTTCCTCTGCTTTTCCACCCTGCTTTTCCCTCCCTCTCCGGCTGCAGGATTGCTCTAATAGACTTTGGCTCCTGTCCCAGGAACAGCCTCTCAACACACACAAACCAGGAAGGCTAAAATAACACTTTAAAATTGTTAAATAAATAGCGAACAGGTTCTGCTTAAATGGGAAGTGCAGCTTAATTCGTTAAAGGTTTTTTTGTCCTCCCTCGGCCGAGGGATTCAACCGGGCGTGTGTGTGTGAAGCGTTTCTTGTAGTTTGTAATCTGCGTGTCGTGGCCTCAAGTGGGCAGAGAAGGGTTATGTGACTCTGAGTTACTAAACACTTACAGTAAAAGTGTAGTCATCCTGAACCTCATCCAAAGAGCTTTAGTTCTTTAAATTTTTTTTTTCTTATTTTTTTTTCCCCCCACTTTTTTCCCTCTCCCAGCAGGATGCTGCTGCGTCACTTGCATTCTTCACCCTGGCCGCCTTGTTGGGAAGGCAGAAATCCTCTGAGCCTGGTGGTAACTCTTTCCAGGCTGCCAGCCGCCGTCCAGGCACATACATCCCGCTCCATTCCCTCACCAAGAGCTTTGTGCAGCGTGGGGCAAGTGCATCCCCTCGCCCCCCCCCAGCAAAGAAACGACTGCCCACATGCACGGGGGTGCCCATCCTCTCAAAACCTGTACAGCACCCATTTCTCTCTTGTGCCTTTTCGGATCTGAAGTGAAAAAGAAGAGCAGTTAGTGGGGATGGGAAGCTCTGGATAAACATCTGGAAAATATCCCGGGAAAAAGGCTGCTGGCAAAGGATCTGCTGAGTGGGAGTGGGGATTGACTTGGGTACCAAAATATGTGTGTCATGGTGAGAAACGCATGTCTTGGGAAGGACATGGGGAACCGGCTGCTTCCCAGGACACACTTCCCTCTTGGGGCTCATCCTGCGGGAGCCTGGGGAGGTGGCACTGGGGCTGAACGGGCTGTCCTTGCCAGTTCCTGCCTTTTAGTCTTTCTGTCATCTCTCAGAAGATATTTCCCTGCCCATCCAGCCAGGTTTGATGCATGTCACCCCGCTGCCCATGTACAGAATACCTTAGCCGATCTTTCCCAGGCAGCTCTGAAGGTATCCTGAGGCTTGGTCCATTGAGAATCAAGATGCTCTCGGAGATTGTCCTGACAATCATCTCTTTTAAGCACCAAAAGAAGCCCCGCTCTATTATTTTAGCAAAGGAGGGATGCAGAAATGGCTGTCATGGCTGCAGCAGCAGGGCTCTGCGCCAGGGAAGTCTGGGCAGGTGTGTGAGCAGCAAAGCATCCACACCCTGCAGAGCTGTGCATCCAGGATTGATCGAGTTCTGCTGCTCTTCGCAAGTGAAAAAAAAGAGTAACAGCAAGTGGGTTTGTTTCTAGGTCGTTAATTGTACAGTCAGCTCTCTCTTGGCTTTCAGAGGATGAAAATGAGAGTGGTTTCTGTGCCGGCTCCGTGAAGGTACCAGGCTCCTTAGTGCAGAAGCGAACTGCAATCCCCATGGGTACCAGGGCATCCACACCATCACTGCAGAGCCACAGAGAGCCAGCTTTTTGGGTTTTCTGGGTTACACCTTCCCCAATGTCCTCCCGCCCTGTGGTGGGGGGGCATGGGCCACACCTGGCCTCACCTTTCTCCATTGCTCCTCGCTGAGCACTGCACGTTTGGGCAAGTGATGCAGGAGATGCACTGCTACACCCAGACCTGCTGCTCCTTCAGGCTCCTCAACAATTTTTTTTTAAAAGGTGAATTATCCCAACCCACTTTTCTGAATAGTAGAAACTTGCCTGTATTTTGGGAAACAGTTGTTTCTTATTAACTAGCTGAATGAGGAGGAAATAAGCCTCACTCCCTGTAGTGGGAATTGCACGAGTCAAAATTTTACATTTCTGTCTTCAGTTCCCCAAAACCAGTTTGTGTAAGTCGTGGGTCAAAGAGTGGCTTTGCCCTCCTGCTGCTCTGGCTGCAAGGGCTGTCTGTCTGTCTGAATGCATGATAAGGGCACTCAGTCATAGCTTGAGCGGGGATGCCCAACATTAACTTCAAAAGGAAAGGAAGGAGTTGTCCGAATACAACCTGCAAGCCTTTGATTCTCTGTGACAGTGATACCCTGAGCCTGGTTATCTCAACCATCAGTGTTGCTGCAGTAATGGGAACAGCTGATTCTGTATGGGAAGAGGAAGGTTTCATAGAAGGTATAATAATCTCTTAGATGTTTTAATTTTCCCCTTTTCATCCCAAACTGTAAATGCAGAGTTTCCTCCGCTTTGAACGGGCCTTTTTATGTTGGCCTGCCTTTCAGATTGGGTAGAATCATGTTTCTTCAATATATAAAATGAATCTGGCAGCCTGGTGTTTTACTTCAGCCTCCCAAAGAGGCACGCAAGCACAAAGCAAGAAGATTCACGGCGTACTAAACCACTCCACTTATTAAAAAAAAAATAAAAAATCTCTGTGAACATCCTGTTTCAAATTTACCCTAAAACGCACTGGTCAGCAAATGGTGGATCGCTTGTTCCCATGGAGAAAGGCAGTGGCAGACTTAAGAGCTTGCTGTGGGAAAAGGGGGTGAAAAAATAAATCAAAAAGATCCACTCTTGGTCTTGCAAACAAAGGTTGCCTTGGATTGCGGTCACATGTTGCAGTTCAGCTGATCTTGCTCATGCCAAAAGGGGAAAGATTTCTAGTACTTGCCTGAACCCCACTGAACTGGTTTAGGGAATGAATTAGAAGAAAATTATTCAACTTCTCTGGTTTTTAATTTTTTTTTTTTTTTTTTAATTCCCCAGCTAGTTTTTTCTTAGACCTGATTGCCCTGCATTCACTCACCAGGTTAGGGGAGCGAGGGGGAGGTGGGACAGGACCACTTCTCGATGATTTATGGCCATTATGTGAAATTAACTGTGATTTAAAATTGTACCATCAGCAAATGCCTTTTGGCTTTTCCCCATTGAGGGTGAAGATGTCTCTCAGGTACCCAGATCTGGGATGCTGCCAAGCATTGGAAGTCATACCCAGTGGCCAAGTTGCATCAAGGATATCAGGACAGAAGCACTTGAAAGAACATTTGGGGGTTAATTGTAACCCCCAGGCACATCAAATATGAATTGATAAGCTGGTTTTGCTGGAAACCTCACCTTGTGTGTGTCTGTGTTCAGTAAATATTGTTGGCCAGGTCAAGGTCCTTCCCTTGGGTACACCCCTCTGTACTGGGGGAAGATGTTCAGGAGGCCCTTGTATGGTTGGACATCATGAGAAATTATACAAAATCCACCGCTTTAGCTTCGCAGTCTCAGTATTTAGGTAGGTATGTATGTTACATGCATTATACATGTATTTTTGGGGTAAAGCCAGCATAACAGGTTTAACTCTCCTCCTGGGAGGTTTTCTCAGGGCTTAGGGCTTACTTCCAGTCTTTATAAAGCCTATCAGGTCCCTGTGTTTCAGAGGGTACTTCTCTGAGGGGTACAGTCTCAGCGAAGCCAGGTATTGAAATGCTTTCCAGGATTTTGTCACCTTGCCCATGTATGCACCGGGTCTGGCTGGCTGGCAGTCCCTGGGAGAGCCACAGCCCAGCCTTTGCCCCTGTGATACCCCGCATGTCATTAATTACTGTGAGAAAAAGTCAAGTGCTTGTTACATCCCCCAGACCTGCTCATTTTGAATGGGTTGGTGGTTGTTTTACTTTTTTTTTTGTTTTTTAACTCACTGAAACGGATTATGGCGCCTGAATTAGAAAGAAGGGAGGAAATTAATTTTTCTTTATTATTTTTTTAATTTTACAGTGAAAAAGCTTATCTCTGTTTTTCGGATGAGGCAGAATGAAATACTTGTGCTCCCTCGTGGTATCGCGCGCTTTGTTCACACTTTGTTCGCAGCATCCCGTGCCAGAGATGAAAAGCTTTGGTGTGCGCTGCCTTCGGGGCAATGTGGATTTCTCCTCAAAAACCTCAGTTCTAGCGACCGGTTTTATAAATGCCTAAAAAATGAGGCTTGTACCTTATCTCTTGGGAGATCGTTGATGGATCCATTTCTCAGAAAGATATTTTATTCAGTCCTTTAATGCTGTGCCACTCCCTTCATTCAGATGCCTGGAGTCTTTTATCACGTCTCCTCTTACTCATTGCTTAGCCAAGTTGGGCATATTTAGTTCTTTTAATCTTTCCTCCTAACTCAACTGTCTTTAATCATCCTTCTTGATGTCAGAGTGTTTGATGCCCACTTTTATGGCAAACAAGCCCAGGTTTTTTTTGTTTTTTTTTTTTCTGGTGTGCGTGCGAATTGCTTGGGAAAGGTCCCTGGAGAGCAGCTGTAGCTCTGTGGCCGGTTGCCCGGACTCACGCCTGGATTCCTCAAAAGCTCCCTCGAGTGTCTCGGTTCTGGGCGCCAGGGAAGATTTCTGGCTCACCTTTTATGCCATCAGACTTGGCACCCTTTGGGATTAATTAATGTGTTGATTTGTTGGATGTGGGCAGCAGAAAATCCCCCAAGACTTTTCATGGGTTGGGCTTACAAGGGCAGATTTCTTCGGGTGTCTGCAAGGAGGGTGCAGGTGCTGATGGTGTTTATGGAAAATGGGCCCAAGAAGGCTACTGCAACCTGCGTGTCCTTCCCATACCCACCAGCAGCAAGAGTGAAATAGAGATTTAATTTGCTTCTGTGGTGTCAAAAGCAAAGCTTGGTGATCAGTTGCTTTTTCGTTCCTGTGCAGCAGGTTGGGACAGTGTTTCCATGAGCTGCCAAGGGCTGGTGGGCTCCTCTTGCTTCTGGTATCTGATTCTATCTTTCCTGAGTAGTTCATCTATTTTGCACCCGAAAATAGTCATTCACAGCTTCTCAAATCAGTTTAAATGTAAGGATTGTGCTAGCTGTTACCAAACTGAGTGCTGCATCCCTTTAGGGCAGGGTCTTCAACCTTGCCTGTTTGAAGTTGAGTGCTTCCTTTTCTTCGTGGAAGTGTCCTGAATTCCTCCCCCGCAGATACCTCCTGGAAACCTGGTATTTCACTGTGGGCTGTTTTAGAAAGCCCAATTTGATCGTTTCCTTAAAAAAGCCAAGCTCCGAAGCTGACTGGAAGGGGTTAAGTCACTGGATCTCCACGTTTGCTGGGTCTGGGCCATTGCTGTGCAGCTTGGGGTGGCATCCCTGACATGGACTTTGAATTACAGAGTGCTTGGCAGGCAGCTAAAGGAGGCCAAAAGCCTTCATGTCCCTCCCCACCTCCTGTTCTAAGGGAATGCTTTTCATACTCTCCCAAATTTAGCAGTGGAAATGTGGCTGGGTTAAGTAGGCTGAGTGATGAGGCTATTCTGATGGTAATAGAGGTCCCCTTGCCCTGCTGGTCTGAAGCTCACGCTGTCAGAGTGTCTGTGTGATATGTGGCTGTGATATATGACTGCCCTGATAAGGGGTCCCGTGGCCTGAGAGTAAAGAGAAGATGTGGTTGTAAATGGTGAGAGAAAATAGACTGCTGGGACCACTACCCAGCATAGCACTGGGGACCAGAGCAACAGCCTGATGTCCCTCTGTCTGTCCTGTGCAATCTTTGGGCTGTAACGTGGGGTTTTGGCAAGGCCTGGAGGTCACCATATGGAAAAGACCATGTCCTTTCAGTGTTACTGCTGGGATGCTTTGGGTCATGGAACAGGGGGCCACTACCTTTACTGCTTTTCCTCGCAGCTTTTGGCCAGCCCTGGGCAAGCACCACAAGAAGGGCCTCACTTCACCATCCCGGACTCCCTAGTGCTCCTGGCTGTGTTTCCTTCCATTACTCCTTAGGAGTGTTTGAGGGATTGCTTTAGAGCTAACAGCGAACATCTCGGGAGGACCTCATCATGCTTGTGTTAGGGCCCTGTTGCTGGGTCACTGTGTGTGTTCATTGTGGGACAGGCTGTAGGGCTCCATCCCTGATGCTGGTCCATTTGCTGCCGCAGAAGAATGTCCTGCCACCTCAGCTGCTCGTGGGGGACTCATGTCCCTTCCCCAATTTATATATCTATTTAAATAGATAATATATATTAAAATACTTAAAATAGATATATAAGCTCCAATTTATTGCTTTCCAGTACAACCTTATTTTGAAGAACTAAGGAAATTAAGCCTCTCGGTTGGCGGGGGGGGGGGACAACAAGGTTGGGCTTGCTGACGTTTCTTTTGTTGTAATGTCATATAGGTCTCGGGTTGGCTGTGAAAAGGAGAGAGGAGGAGCATGTGGAAGGGAGGTCAAATCCTGCCAGGGTTTCCTGGGAAATGAGGTGAGTGGTGATGACTTTCAGCACTCGTACGCCCAGAGGTACAAGCCCTCCTGGGCTTTCTTGCACCCCTTGGGTGAGATGTTTTCTATTGAACCTCTAGACTTCATCTTTGTTATGGCTTTCCATGTATTTTGCCTTTTCAGGGCTGAAGGGATGATTTTAGACTACTGATGTGCTCCGGGGTCTCAGAAGGGCTGGAGACTCTCCCGAGTGTGCTGAGGTCTGTTCATCACACAGATCTTGTTTCTGGCTGTATTTGGGGTTCACAGCGGGGGACTTTGCTCCTCTAAATCTGGAGACCTTTGCTGCAATTACCTGCAACTGAGCCGATCCCCAGCCTCCTTTTACAGTCACTGAAGGGAAATGGATATTTTTAGGAAGCTTCTGACCCTGACCTGCTGTAGGCATCTGCATAGGGTGAATCATTCCCTACAATACCTGCTTCTCTGCACTGTCAGCACAGCTGGGATGGCTTGTTAGGATGTAGGGTCTGCACCATGTGTGTAACGTCTGCACCTTGCGTAGGAGGACTGAAGTTCAGGGTGCTTACTGGTGGCTTGGGATGTCCAAACCCACTGGATGAAAGCTTGGGCCGCTCCTAAGCTGCCCTTAAATTTTCTTCAAGGTTTGGTCACAGACTAAACCTGTGAGCTACTTGTCTGGGCCTGTTCTCAGCATTTCTACACCCTGACTGACAGCATAAGGACGTTCCTGAAGAATAGGATATGATCACTGAAGCAGTTGCAGTCCAATTGGGTCATCTCACACTGGCTGTAGCAGTCCCAGTGGAGACCAGGAAGATGACTCCAGATCCAGGGGCTGCTGCGTGGAGATGCAGGGAGGCTTCTGGGTCTGCCCCTGAACCACCTGGGAGCCAGCCCTGGAGCCACTCTGGCCTCTGGCTTTACAAGTAATGGGGCTTGTGCCTTTTTGGCCATGGGAAAGTTTGGAGTGATGCTTACCCTGTCTCTGTAGGACCCTGACATCTGTGGTTGTCACATCCACATCCCGGTGATTTGCTGGTGGTGCAGCAGCCTGCAGGTGCAGTGAAGTGAAGAGCTGAGACCTGAGTGTCAGGGCTCTGTTGATCAGCATCTCCCTCGAGAATTTTTGTGCACTTCACTGCATCTCCCGTGCAGGGGGAATTCCCCCCCAGGTATCCATCTGCCTTCACTGGGCCACCTTCTCCGCTTCACCTCCTCGCTGTAACCAGTTTTTTTGAGGGACAGGAACGTTGTTTTCTGCATGTGTAGCCAGCTCTGGCTAGTCTGCATAGTAGTACGGATAAATACCGAGTAGAAAAGGTTAAAATTTATATGTACAAGCTGTTGTACCTAAGCAGATGCAACTCTGGAAGGTTTTTGGTATGCTTTTGCTTCTGTTCCCAGAAGTTTGCTTCTGTTCCCAGAATTTTTGCTTATGTTCCCAGAAGTGCAGCTAGTTGAGAAAGAAGGATTGATATTGATGGTCCATCGTCAAGATTGTCACCTTAAATCAAGGAACAAATGTAATTTGCGGTAGTACATCACTCTTGTTTAGTTTTAAGTGGGAAGAGAATGTATGTGTGTGTTTTTCTCATTTAGAGAGTTTCTTCTGCAATTTACTGTTAGGGCTTTTTTAAGTTACTAGTCATTGGAATATTTTCACTGCAACTCTGGAGAGAGGAAACGCTCCCTTTTATAGTGAGGAAAACACTGTCACAGTGAAATTGTGTGGTCACAGCCCTTTGCCTGAGCCAAACACATATCCAAGTGGGGTCACGTACGTCTTCTGCCTTCTGTCTCTCTACCTTGGGGACCAGAAGAAGTTGCAGAGAATCACGGTGCCCTTGGGTTCGATGCTTTCTTCTGCCACTGGTCTTCTTACTCACTTTTTGTGCCTTGATTCTCCCTCCAGAGGACTGGGATAAACCGAGCCTTTGGAGTTGTGAGAATTACATTAAGAACAAGTAATGTAACAGGAGATGCTAGTGCTGTGTGTGAGCAGGAGTGAAGCTTTCTGCAGTATCAGTGGTTCCCAGCAAAGAGCCTATTTTTTTCTTGGCTGTTGGCCGTCTGGCTGGCTTTTCCACGATAAAGTTCACTCCAGCTGGCTTCCCTTCTCCATCCCTCCTTTTTTGGAAGCATCTTTGTGCTGGGCTGACACTTCAGACACCGGGGAGAGCATATGAGGCTTAGAGATGTGGAGCCTTTGAGCCTGTGACCTGGTGTGAGGCTCCCCATTTTCCTTGGGTTTGGGATCCCATCCTTTGGGATGCTTTGGGATTCTGGGACACAGTGAGCAGGAGAATGGGCTTATCTCCATCTTGACCAAGATAAAATGACCCTGATTAAAATAGGGAGGGTTTTGCAAGTGTCAGTGACACCAGTTAAGTATTGGGAAGGGGTGTGAATTGGGGGTGGGTGGAGAAGGAGGTTTTTATCTGCTTCCTGGCAGCTAAAAGCAGGTGTTCAGAACAGAGTTGCCCTAAAGGCAGAGAATAAGGATGCAAATGACCTGTGAAACATAAAAGGAACCACCTGAATGCCCCTTTCTGCCACTAACGAAGTTTACCTCCACCCTGGGCAATTTGCATGATGAAAGTTGTTCAGCCTGGGAAAAGGCAATTGGGTCCAACATGACAGGATGACTCTGTCAAGCCTAAGGATCTTGCATGCAAAAAGAGAAAAAATGGGGCAAAGCCCAGATGCTAGGCCAAGAGATGGAAAACAAGAAAGAGTGAGCTGTGATGATGCTGCCCTGATGAGGAGTTGGATCTTGGGGCGAGTGAGTGGGGTGCTGAGGAGCAGGCAGCATTTTTGCCAGCAATTAATTACTAACAGCCACTAGTTGGCATTTGGGGGGGGTTCCCTGCAACAAAGCTGCTTCCTCCTTCTGCAGTAATCTAGCGAAATCAATGTCAGCCCCCAGCAACTTAAAAGCCTTCCTTGATGAGTGAGTACAATCTGAGGAGTGTTGGGTGAGCAGAACTTGGTGGACTGCTGCCCCGATGACATCAGATCGATTAGTTCGAACCTACCACGAAGGGCTTTTAGGTTGTGATTTGCCTCGTGTTTGATGCTGTAGCAGTACAGCAATCCAGACAGTTGCTGCAGTCACACATTTAGGTGTGACTAATTAAGTGGTGACATCCTATAGCTCGAAACTCCTGTGGATTTACGATTCTTCTTGGCCAGTGTGGTGATGCTGGGTGCAGTGGGGAGGGCACTGAACTGTCCCTTTTCTGCTGTGGCCAAGTTTTACACCCAAACTGGGCTTACATCCAACTGGGACTTTTAGTAAAGATCTTTTTTTTTTTTGCTGTGGTTTGGACCTGTGGTTAGTCACTGTCAGCTCAGTCATGGTCGCAGATGGCCTGTCCCCCGCTTCTCTCTCCTGTGGCACAACGTGTCCTGCTTCAGTTCATTGAGACTTTCACTAATTTTCCCGGTGGTTAATGAGCACTTCCTCAGCACCCCTCAAAGCCAAGATGCTGACTCTTTCACCGCAAGGGTTAAGTGCTATTTGTTTTGTGGGCTGCTTCTCTTCCTTTTCTGATTTCACTTGATAATGCAAGGGTCGGATTATAAAATAGGTTCCTATTTCAGGCATTTTTACTTCTTTGAAGTAGCTGCATGGGGTGATGAGCGTGTAGGTGGATGCCTGGGTGAGGAGGGGGGAATGGAGCAGCAGGCTGGGCAGCCCCACACCCCCTGCAGGCTCCATCCGAGCCCCTCTGGGAAAAATAAATGGTGGTGTTCCGTCTGGTCTTCCCTCAACTTCTTGCATTTTCCTCTTTCAAGATTCAGCTGCTCCTCGTCAGTGGCTCCCAGCATTGTCTGGGCCAGTCGTCAACTTGTCACGTTTGGTGGTTACACATGTCTGTGCCTAGAGAGAGCACGTCATCGGGACAGATTCATACAGTCTTCTTTGCAAATTGCATGCTCTGTATGGCTGTGTGGGTCTCCTGTGTTCATGGAGGGTGTCCAGTAGCAAACTGTATATATTTAGTTGAAACAGGTGGTTTTTGGTCTTTTTTTTTTATTTATTTTAGGTTTTGCATCAATGGGTTGTACAGTTCTGTTGTTCTGTTGCTTCCTCCTAAAGTTAACCGTGTCTATGGATGGTTAAATCATATAAAAAGCTGCTTTCAGGGCTGTTTTGTATTGTTTGTATGTTTTTCTTGAGTGTCTTCTCAACCTCTCCCATGCCTTTGCCTTCCTCACCATGCACAGGGCTCCCCTGACCTTGGCGTGCGCTGGTCAGGATATGCACTGCGCTTCCTGGGAAGCTTGGGGACATAAAAGGGGAGTTGAGGGAGATCATCCAGACTTTGTCCATGGTGGGAACCTGGGAGGAGCAAAGCTGAGAGGAAGACAGCAAAGTCCCAGTGGAGCAGATGGGCCATCAGTGTCTCCTACAACACAGCAGGACCCAAGGGAGAGTTCCTGAAATGCTGGCCAGGAGGAACTGCAGGAGGAGGAGGGCTGCCAGTACCTCCAGGGATGGACATGTCCCCACCTCTCCAGGTGACCCCTTTCAACACTCCATCACCTTGCTCAAAGGAAAGCTTTCCCTAGCGTCCTACATGATCCTTCCAAGCCACAACTTGTGGAAGATGGCCTTCATTATATAGTCTGCTGCCTTGGCTTGATGGGATGGATGTTGAAGGGTTTGGGAGGAGGCAGGGAGCCACTGTGGGCAGCAAATGGGCACAGGTGAGCATTGAATATATCTGCAGCGTGTCCTGCAGAGAGCTCTCCTTTGGATGATGTTGTCCTTGTGCGTGTTTTCCTTTAATAAATTTGATCACTTTGCAGAAAACGGCACTCATTTTCTGAATGATGAAGCTGCATATTGAAAACCAATATGGAGTAAAGGGGGCCAAGAAGGATTAATTATTAAACATGGGGCATATTCTGCTAACCTCTGAGTGCTCAGGGGTTAATTTTTCTTAACCATAACCCTGAGACATAACTGCCCACTCTTCTGCAACCTGCAGCCAGATCACTTGGGTTGGAGACGGTGGCACTGGCTGGAGCCAAGAGGCTTGAGGGGTTCATGTTGGTGGGGCTGGGAAGTGCATGGTGCTGATGCACCTTTGTGGAAGGGGGGATTAAAAACTGGAGGGTGAAGCACGTGAACCAGGCCAACAAATGGCTGCATATGTTGGGCATGGATTTCCTTTTCTTTTGTTCAAATATGTTTGCATGATTTTGTCAAGCGGATTCCCAAAGCAATAGGACCTGAGAGGCCTTTAACAGCAGTAGATGGAGCTCAGCTGTGGAGGAGAGTGTTTGCCCTTGTGAGAGGGAAAGCTGGGAGCTGCTGACTTACGACAAGATGGGTGGTGGTTTTCCATATTGTCATTCCTTGTGGTCACAACAGGGAGAGCTGATGTTCCTGCAGATTAGCTGTGCATAGTGACATGCCAGGCATACTTCCTTACTGGATTGCATCCTTGCACGGCAAGGCATCATATATACATTGTGATGGGGATTAACTCGTTAGGCCTTACCAAATAGATAATGCTTTACAAATGATCCTTTCCTGGGAAGATTTCCTCTCTGGGCATACTCCCAAATGCAATGGTATTTTGGATAAACAGCAGAAGCTGCAGCCCTTTCCTGTGCTGTTGCCCATGGGAATACCACTGGTACGGGCAGAGCTACCAGAGAGTTGAGCAGAACCAGGTGGGAATGGGGCAGACTTGGGGGTTCATCACATCTGACTGCTGGGAAGTCATGTACCACATAGGTTATCTGGAAAGAGATGTCTTGGTGATGGGGGCAAACAGGTTGTCTTGCTGAACTGAAATTTCATATTTCTGTAACAGTTTGCTAAAACAAATAATAAAATAAATCTTCGTATTTCTTTGTATTCATTTTTTGTGTGTTTTCTGAGAGCGCAATGGAAGGCTTTTAAAACAGTTTAATTTTCAAAAAGGTGGAAGAGCCCAAGCTTGAGCACGGAGCAACTGGGTCCTGATGTTGCCCCGTACTTCCCACGTGAGCTTGAGCGGGTCACACAGGTGGACCAGAAGTGTGACTTGGCAGCCAAAATGCTGGCCTTCTTGAAGATGTACCAGCATGACTGTACCAGTTGGAGCTGGTATTTGGTGGACTTCACCACTCCTGAGTGGCTTTGGGTAGGAGTCAGGTGAGGTTAAGTGTGAAATCTAAAAAAAACCTGTTTTCCAACACAAGCTCCACTTCTGCTCAGAGGGAAGAGGGGAAACAAATGATCCTTTGGAGCAGCCTGGTCCTCCATGAACCATGGAAAGTTTTCAGACAGGTGGCTTACATTTGATGCCTAACTTCTAGATAGCTGAGGTTAGGGAGAGAGCAGTCCTACCTTTTAATTTGTTGATGTCTCCATTGTTTGTATGTAATAATGTTAAGTCTTTCTTTCCCTTTCCCTGAAACAGGATAAATATAAAATTTGGGTTTGCTGCCTAGTTACAGCAGTGAATGAGTGGCAGCATTTGGGATAACAGGCTATTGTTGGCCACGGGCAGTATCTTTGTAGCTGCTGGCATGTCAGGGGTTAATGAACACGCTTGGGTTTCTCCTGATGAACTGATTCATTAAGGCTTTGAAAGCAATTTAACTGCCACACGCCACCACAAACCTTTTTATTTAGGATGTTCCTTTCATGAAGCTTCAAGTAGCACTCATGTTGGACTGAAATCAAAATCTCCAGGAGAGATTAGGAAAATTTTGCTTGAGATTTCTGTTGTGGTCTCTTGTAGGAGAAAGGAAGGAAGGTAAGATAACCAAGGTCAGCACCTCACTTCAAGCTGCCAGTAAAACTGCTCTGGGGGAGGGAGAGAGAGAGATTGAGTTACCCCACACCTGTAATTCAGCCCTTGTGTCCACGACCAAATAATCCAGCTGAAAGGATGGGAAAGTTAGGAAAACTTTTTGCTGTAAGCTGAGCTGGGCAAATGATGTTCAGAGACGCGTTGGTGTCTCGGGTGCAGATTTCTCTTTGGAAAGAGCTGGGGAGGGATTTTACCCCAGGTTTTGTAATAAAAGTCCTGAAGTCCATAAAGTGGGGAGCAAAGCATGCCTCTTCAGATCGCCCATGCTTGCCTCTGCCTTGGTGGTAGGCTTCATTTCTGGGTACAGTGATTCTCATTATGTTTTGCACTTCTAATTGCTCAATATAAGTATTTTCTTTGTTTGAATTTGATTGATTATCCTTTAATAATATAGTACACTTTATTACAGATTAGTATTACCTTGTATTTATTAGTCTTACCTTTAGGGGAATTGTTAAATTCTTCCCAGCCCTGAGATGCTCGTGTGCCCCCTTTGATGCCCTTGGGCACATTATCCAATTGTGATTAAAAAAACCCCAACCTATATTCATTCATTTTCAGCCTCGTTTTGCTGTGCAAATTGATTTTTAGGAAGTAATTGAGCTAACTACAAGATTAATCTAGGGTAATTTATATGCATTTGACATCATTGACATTTTTGCTTTGTCTGGGTTGAATCTCAAGGATACCATCCTGGCATTCACCACCAGCATTACTTTTTGTCTAGTTAATGCAGAACTAGCTTTCAAGTAATGGATTATTTCTGAGGTCGTGCTGATTTTTGCTGTGTCAGAGCTGCATGATTTTAAGAAAATCACATTTCAGCAGCAGGCTGGCTTAGCACACTGGTGCACTCCGTGATGCCAAGGAAATACTTTGCTGCAGCACCCTAACGCATGCAGTCCTTGTTTTTTCTGGGATATCTCCCATGGACCTTCTGGCTGGTTTTTCTCTTGTGAGATCCAACTTGATCGCCGTCTGTTGTGGTATGTGGTGCTCCAAGCCAAGAGTATGTACTATTTTTGAAATGTGATCATTACTGTTCAAAATAGGCTTTTTTTCCATGATCTTATAAGATTCTGCCACTTCTTTAATAAGCTAATTTTATCCCTGCTTTGGCATCCATAGTCCTTGGTGTTATTTTGGTGTGTACTTTATATATATATCTTATATATAGCTCTGTGCATGTACGTGTTACTGTATGTGATTTATGTACAGCCTGTCTTTCTGTCACGGGGAAATCATTCTCACTTTTGTGGTGGGACCTCGAGTTGGATGTGTCAGGTCCAGCCAGTCCATTGCCAGAGCTCTCTGTGACCTGCCCTAGTTCGCTTCCCTTCATCCCCAAATAAGACCACAAATGTAGTCAAAGGATATATGGGGAAAATGACTGTAAAAATGGGGATAAAAGTGCCCTAGAAGAGGAGGGGAAACGTACTGGGCTGTGACCAAAGAGCCTACAGCCTCATGGTTGCAGGTGAAAGCCAGAGAGAGGGAGGAGCTGGGGCGGAGGTGGAGTGTGTGGTAGTAGGTGGAGGAGAAGATCACGGGGAAGAACTCTGCACTGGATGGAAAACTCAAAAAGAAAATCTTGATTTAGATATGGAGATCATTAATAGGGGCACGCTGGTTTCCCAGTTGATTCTTACACACCCTACTTTGCTTTCCTAGTGTGCCTGCTAGGGTCATGTGTGTGAACTTAAATATTCAGGTAGAAGGACTCAGTGCCAACATGCTCTTGGGGTTGAAGAGGAGCCGGGAGTTAACCATGGATCGGGTCATGGAGAAGAAGTGGAGCCTTGTGGTCAGCTCCAACCTGAGGGAGCTCATGTAGCAAGGTGCCCACTTAAAGCACCTATCTTCTGGTCCTGCTTGGAAGACGATGTTCTCCTTGAATGGACATTCCTGACCTTCATTATGGTGGCATCTCTTTAAGGTCTCTGCATGGTCATGAGGTATCAGAGACCTGGTCCATTGTGACTGTGTCAGTTTTATATATTAGCCTAAAGTGAATCACAATCCATCTGAATTGTCATGAGCAAGTAAAGGTTTCCAAGAAGCTCCAGAGTTTGATTGATAACCTGAAAATGGGCACATAAAAAAGTGTGTGGTGTGGAGTGGAGTGGAGGGAATGATTTGTTCTTGAGACAGGTGGGTTTTGCTACGAGGAGGATACATGGCTGAAGTCATTAGAAGTAAATGCACTGTATACCTTGACTGCCAGTTTTGAAGCAGTCAGCTGAGGCAGGTGTTAGATCAGAGCAGGGTATGGCCACTTCCAACAAGGGTCTTGGTGGGTCTGGTGTGACAGGGCAGGCTGTAAATTGGATTACAACTTGGTTTTACATCAGATTGCTGGGGTGAAGGAAGAAGCAGCTCTTGCTCTAAGGAGGGCTGTGAGTCTTACTAGCACTGGTGGTCCTCCATCCTCTCTGCTGGAGTTGTTACTGGTAGTTGGATCAAAAATACCATTTTTCTGTAAAAGCGGGGACCTTACTGTTTGGTAAAGGCCACAAAGCTGTTAAAATGTCAAGCCTGAGTTTTGTCACTAAATGTCATCATCAGTTAGTGAGAGCTCTGAAGGTGGAAGGGTTTTGGCAGCGTGAAATTACTGAAGGAAGGAAAACACCCAGCATGATCAGTTCAACATTCGCTCAAGCCATAGGGAATTCAGGATGGGTCAGTGAGTGTATTGGCATGAGCAAGCCTCCCAAAATAGGTGTGGGTCCTATCAGCTGAAGGGGTTTTTTTCCAGGTTGGACCTTCAGTTCTCCAAGGGAGGCAGGTTAAATATCATTGTAGCAGCCTCTGCAGGAAGACTCTGGCTGACACTGTGGCAACAACTCTCAAAAATACGTATTATTCCCTGCACAGATGAAGCTAGAACAAGAAAAATGTCTTGTGTCAGCCTGGCCTTTGAAATACAAATGAGTAGGACCAACCTCACTTGTAAATGTCATGGTGTGCTTTTGTGTATTCACTTCGTAATGTGGTTGCTTTTCTTTCCTGCTTAATGCGTTTTCAGGCTTTTGCTTCAAGTGATGCTTTGACAAAAGGGAGAGGGGAAGAGAAGAGAGACACCGTGCTGTGTGTGGAGTCCCGCGGGGCTGTTTCCCCACTGGGGAACTGCACTGACCCTGGGTCAGCCTGAAACTGTTGGCACGGGCACTGTGCTCCTGTGAAAGCCCAGCTGATGGTGGAAATACCTTTTATTGTCAAATTTAGGAGAACAGAGCACAAAGGGGCACTGCACTACTCTTTGGCTTGACAGCCTGGGCTTTTTCTCTATGCTGTAAGTCCTTCTTAGGGTCTTTTTGTGTCTGTCTGTAAGTTAGCATGTGCCTACTTGCTAAAAGCCATTACTGCTGTCATAAGGGTGAGTTACCCTGTCCTGGACCACCAGTGAGTGGCCATGCCCGGCCAGCTGGGTGAGCTTGCTGCAAGCCAAAGCACCATGCTTGCCAAATTGCCTTTGGGGTCAGGCCTTTACTGCCTTTTATATGATGCAGTCTGGGGGATCACATTGACCCATGCAGCTTCTTTGTGGACCTCTTCCCCTCAAAACTCAATCATGAGGCACATAGAGAGCCAAGACTGGAATAGGATATGTTATTTATGCAGAGAAGACGGTTATGGAAATGTATTGTGTTATTTTGGGTTATACCACGATGGGCTGAGTGATTTTGATGATGTTTCTGTTCTGTCTGTGATTAACCTGATGGTGACAGTAAAACAAAAAATATCATGAAAAGTGAATAAAAACCTCAGAATGGTATTTCGGTTGCCGGAAGATGCTCATCCTCAAGTTGTAATTGTTTTAAACTAATTTGATGATTAGTTCAAGGCAGCTTTACAGACTCCTGTGTGAGCAATGGACATTTCTGCGGAGTTAATCAGAAAGAACTGCAGTTTCTTTTACCATGAGCAAAAATAGCTCTCAGACTGAGGACAATGTGTAACAGCAATGACTGGATCTGTTGACTTAGCCAGAAATGTGCAGCTAGTAAAAAAAAAAAAAAAAAAAGGGAATAATCATCTATAATCATCTGCAAATATCTCACTGGCCTCTGAATCTGTGATGAAAATTGCTCTGGAGCTTTACTTGCAGTTGGTGAATAAAATTCTTGAGTAGCAGGAGGGCAGTAGTGCAGGAGATGCTCCTTAGGTTCAGGTGGAACAGAGAAATGCTCCTCTTCCTCTTCTCATTTCTCGCTGTGCAAGGGCTGGGCTACTGAGCACTTCAGGCTGGACTTAACCCTATGCCTTGCTTCAGTCTGAGAGAGGAAGAAAAAGCCTGTGGGCAAAAGGTAGCTTCCTGGACCATTCTTTTTGGCTGGTGGGTTTTGCCAGACCATCAAACCTGCATTATCCAGCCTGTGAGGTCTGGGAGATGGACAGTGCTTTCTCCAAATCCATGCCCATCCATCTTGGGATTCACTTCCCCTTCTCCACCATTCTCAAGGGGAACACTGTGCCCAGCTGCATCTCAAACCACGGCTGCTTCTCCAGAGGAAGAAGCATGGCTGATCCAAAACACGTGGGTTTGGCAGGATATTGGTGTACTATGTGATCTAGAGGGGGCAGCCACCATAGGCATACCCTCTAGCAGGTTTATATGGTAGCTTGCAGTTAATTTTTCCCCGCTTCCTCTGTTTTCAGCATTTTAGCTGACAAAACAGCCTGGTGGTGTGTAACAGGCTGCTGGATATCCAGCCATGGAGGATCCAGGGAGGAGGTGATGCTCCAGTGCTGTGCCCAGTGCCTCCCTGAGCATGGCAGTGATTTAGAAAAATGTGTTACGGGCCTTCCCAGCGAATTTCTGAATTCACTTTCCCCAGATGAGCTCAGCCTTTTAAACATCAACTTAGGCAGGTTGATGTCTTTCCAGGAGCCTGGAGTTAGGATAGAGACCTATGGCAGGAGCATCCCTTGGAGCTCTGCAGACAAAACACTGAGCCTGCTGCTCTGGGAGCAGGAGCCTGCCAGGCAGCTTGCCCATAAACTGCTTGGTATTTAGTGTGGTAAAAACAGGGGTTTAGAAAAAGGTTTAGCAATGGCAAGGCTGTGCCAGTTCGCTCGGTTGTGTTGATAAAATAGTGTCATCATTTTAAGGCAGGTGCTGAAGTATTCCCGGTAGCCCCATGCAATGAGTCGGTGTGGTCGGTAAAGATTTACTTTCCCCTCTCTCCATTTCTCTTTCTGTTTCCTCTCTGTTGATAATTTCAAGTCTTCCTGCTTCATGTTTCTTTAACTTTTTGTTCACTTAAAAACTTCCAAGGTGTGCTGTTAACGTTATCGAGTTTAAATGCTTTTGCCTCTGCTGTGTTGAGCGGTGCACGGCAGCTCGATCATTGCTGCTTTCTCAGGTTTTCCCATGTCTTCCCACAGGCTGCTTTTTGATTTCAAAGATACATAGTTGAAGAAAAACAACACAAAAACACCCATCACACCTCTGATGATTTGACATGCAACTCTCTTTTACCTTTGCAGTTAAAAGCTGATTAAAGGAGCAGGAATCACAGTTTCAGCTGTGACTTTGCATACGCTCTACTTTTGCAGCTGGATGTCCAGCAGACTGATTGGTGATGGTTGTGGGCACTTTTGGGCATGCACACAAGCCTGTGGCATTGCTGGCTGTCATGGGGATGTCACAGCGACAAGCATCAAAGCAGCAGCCCCTTGGGGGGGGCATCAGCAGTAGTGGCCAGGGAGCTTGGGGATGCTCGGCAAGGCTGAACCCCCTTCTCCTTTGGAAACTGGGAATAGATCCAAATTTCCCACTCGCAGCACCTTTCCTCTCTTCTCTGCCCAGATCACATTCTGTTTCACAGTCCTGTAGCCCACACAGTTTGGGTAGGAGCATCACAGGCTTCTGTATGACATATCATTGCTGCCTTGGGCTACAGCACTGGCTTCTCTTGGTGGTACCCCAAGAGATAGTGATAGCAATAGTTACCCCTCACACGTAGTGGTACCCCCTTCTCAGCCCAACTCTCCATTGCTGTGTGTGTTGCCCACCTGGCATGGAGACAGTCAGCAGAGTCCTTGGAAGCCTGAGCATCACTTTGTCCAGGTCAAACCTGTTTTGGACATGAATGTGCACATGAAGGTTGGTTGAAGTTGGGTCCAAAGCTTTTTCAAATAGTGGTGTTTGGAAAGCATTCCTGCTTTGTGGAAGCTGCAGGGAATCACAGTTTGAAGGCTGATGCTGTAGGCAAGGTCAACAAGTCGGTGGTGTGTGGGGGCTGCTAGTGCTGCTCTCCAACCAAGGTGTCACCCTGAAGGTGGCTGGGGTGAGTCACCTCCAGGATCTTCTCACTTTCACATGGGAGCTTGGTGGCTCTTTGTGTGCTGCTGTGTAAAACGCTGGGGGCTGTGCTGGTGAGAGGGTCTCCAGAGATGTCCCACATGCATCACTGGGTTCATAGTAGAGCGGTGCTTTTTTGAGTGGGTAAAGCAGTAACCAGGCCAACTGTGACCCCTCTGAAGGAATTTCTGAAGAAAATTCTATTTAAAAAAAAAAACAACCAAAACCAATCAAACAGAAAAAATCAGATGTTGAAGCTTTTTGAGATCTTGAAGCTGCTTCTGCCTGGGGAAAGCCTCTGGTGGTTTGCTAGTCTGTGGGAAAGGGAGCTGGGAACAGGAGGAGTTTGGGTGGGTTCAAGTCCAGAGAAGGACACTGAGGGAGAAGTTATCCTTGGGAAAGGTGGGTCTAAAACCATTTGGTGAAAGAACAAAAGGAGGGAGTGGTTTAAGTGAGCACATTCATTCATAAAAGTTTATTTCTTAGACTGCAAATGCTTCCTACTATTAGCATCGGAATGGCTCCAGCTGGCCTTTGTAGTCAGCAGCTCTTTGAAAAGCAGAGAGCAAAGGAGGTGAGGGGAATGCAGCATTTCTTTTATTTTTCACTTGCTGAATATATGTCTCCACGAAGTTGAGTTAGCAGCAAGACTGCACATGGCTTATTTTGGGAGCGGTGTTTCTTTTGAAACACAAGGCATTTTTTCTTGTTTTTTTTTTTTTTTTCTTTTTCTATTTTCTCTGTTCTGTCTTAATACTCAAGCTCGAGTATACTCAAGTTTGTGCAGAAAACAATAAAAAGCGGTGAAACTGTAACCTAATTTATTTTACACCTGCTGTTCCCCGGTGCTCCGGATTGTAAACCAACAGCAGCAGCTGCCGTCTGGTATCATTCCTCCCCGCAGTGAACCTGCTCTTGGGCAGGAAAACTGGGTACTGTGCTGTTTTCCACTCCCGTGCCCCTCTCAGGCACTGGTTTCACCCTGGTTACAACCCATTTCTGGCACCACAGGGTGCACCAGCAGCATGGATTTGGTCCAGATCAGCCCTGGGGTGCTCAATCGCCTCTCCTTGGGATGGGGCTGACCTCGCCACGTGAAGGTTACATCGGCTTGATGTGTTTGGGCTGGCTTCACACCAGCCACAAGAGGAAGGATGATATTAGATGGGGTGCACATGGATGATGCCTGATGTGGCTCTTCCCGGCACCGTTTCTGGGCAGACATGGAGGGACCAAGCATCACCACGTCGTGCCGCCTCGCAGCAGGGGCTGCAGAGCCCATGCCAGCTTCCTGCTGGACTGTGGCCTCAGGCCTTTTGTCAGCAGCAGATCACATTATTATACACAAATTACACAGATGTGTTTTTTTTTTTTTTAAAAAAAAAAAAAACGTAACTGAGTGGATTTTACTGTCTCATTTACCAAAGCATTTTTATCCCAGCTCAGATCATTAATCCGGTCAATCCTGGCTGCATGCTGCCTGTTTTGCCCCCACAGTACTTGCTTTTTCTGCGTTTCCCCATCTTCCCCATGCTGCAATGAGGCTCCTTCGTACCCTTCCCACTTAGCCCAGTGTTTTAATTCTTGTCGCTAAACTTTTTGTAGGATTCTGCCATCCTCGCTCTATTTTCTGGTGGTTTGGATTTTTCTGGTGGTTTGGATTCTTAATTTCTTTTTTTTTTTTTTTTTTATTGCTTGGTTTTCTGCAAGTCTCTTGATCTGCAGTGCTTTCTTCTGTGTTTGAAGCATCCTCTGCATACTCCTAGTATCTTGGAGTGAGCCAAAATATAGAGGACCACCAGAACTTGCCTAAAAGAATGAGAGATCTGGTGATCTTTTCCACCAGAAATCTTCCACAGTCTGTAATGTGACATCTTCAAGGATCAGGAGTTACACATGGGACACAGCAGGGACATGCTGGGTCACAAGATCCTGTGTGCTGCAGGTTGGTATCTCCAGCTTTGCTTTCCAGGCAATGCTGATGCTTACCCACTGTTGATTTGTCCTCCATCTGCCACCCAGGCCCACTGGTGCCCTGTGCGCTTGCTGTTTGCCTCCAACCCCTCTCTCCTTCCCCTTAATTTTGGCTTCTTGCCTGCATGGCCACGGCACAGAGCTGTGTGACAGCCCCTGCCAAAACATCCCTACTACCTTGCCCTGGTCTGCCAATTTCTGGGTGCTTCTTCAGGGCCATTTCTGATGAAGTCTTTTCCACCAAACTCATCCCTTCCCTTGCTCACCCTTCCCACCCCCAAGTAGGGTAGGGAGAAGAGGGAGAAAAGGAGGAGAAAGGAGAAAACCTTATGGGTTGAGATAAAGGCAGTTTGATAGTAACAGAAGAAGATGATGATGATGATGATGATGATGATGATGATGATGATGATGATGATGATGATGATGATGTGTTTGTCCCCCTGTATTCAGCACCGGTGAGGCCATATCTTGAGTATTGTGTCCAGTTTTGGGCACCTCAACACAAGAGAGATATCGAGGTGCTGGAGCGAGTGCAGAGGAGGACAAGCTGGTGAAAGGCCTGGAGAACAAATCTTATGAAGAGCAATTGAAGCTGGGACTGTTTAGTTTGATGAAGAGGAGGCTGAGGGGAGACCTCATTGCCCTCTGCAACTACTTGAAAGGACATTGTAGAGAGGTTGGTG
>VXBJ01004049.1:1405281-1466799 GCA_013400055.1 Nycticryphes semicollaris
ACTAAATCCAAAACACAGCAGCTACTAGAAAAAAAAGTTAACTCGATCCCAGCTGAAACCATGACTAAAAGTGACCTTAATAAAATTATATATTATATATGAATAAGTAAAAAGAGATCATCTCTTGGTGAAGATGGCTCGTGGAGCTGGGTCATGGCCATGCTGCTCACAGGAGTAGAACCATGGCCCAGAGGGCAGCATCCCTAATTCCCTTTGATGGAGCGGTGGCGGCAGAGCAGAGCCCTTTCTGGGAAACCACTTCAAAAAGGGCATTTCAGTGTGGTTTAATGAACAGAAGAGGAAGCCCAGCGTGGGGCACACAGGTTGCAAGGCAGGAGTTACCAGCTGCAGGCATCTGTAGGAGTGATTAGAGCTTCATGCTCCCATACTTCACTGTAATGTGATGGGCACCAGGGGCGAGAGCAACTTTCTTGGCTGCCCACTTGCTTTTCTTTCCCAGTTGTGTGTTCTGTGCAATTTTTGAAACTTTGTGTGTATATTCTGTTTCTCGTCTCCTGGACTGAGCAGTTGTCTTCTCTGTTTTCTTAGCTGGTTTCTCCACGCAGAGGTAGGGAGCGGCAAAATATTTTTTCGGAGATAATAAGTCTCTCTGGTCAGAGTATCGAGATGGGTGATACCTGAGAACAGGTTTTGCTGTTTGTTTGAAGCAGCTTGGAATCTTAAGAAAAATCAGAGGTATTTCCCGTGGGATGAGCTACCTGCAAGTGTCCTGGCAACCAGGCTGAGAAACCCCAAAATGAAAACAGAAGCCAGCACTGTTTTCCTCAGCTGCCAAATTTGCCTCTGATTTGGGGTTTTAATTATAGGCAGTTCCCCAAAACCAGAACGAGACGTTTATATATTGTCTTCCCTTCTTCCTCCTCCTTGTCCACCTCTCCTTTTTGCTGCTCATTGGCCATGTGATGGGCTGTTCTGGGTGGTGCTGGGCTGTCACCATTCCTGCCACTGAAGGGCACGGTACCACTGACTTCTCCAGCTCTCCTCAAGCCCTTAGGCTGGCTCTAGAGCACACTCATCCACAGCTTACTGTTCTGTTAGCAAATGAGCTTGTGTCCATGCTGGGTGAGCCTTCTGCTGGTTGGGGAGCTGCATCAGGTTCTGGAGAGGTTTGGTGAACACCAGAGCCAGCCATGACTCTGTAGAAATGCAGAAAGGGTATCTGGTTTTTGGTAGTGATGACGTGTTAGACTCGTGCCACATCATGGAGCTGGACAGTGAGTTTTCAGCCCGGTCCACCTCACCCTTTGAGGCTGCATCCACATTATTTATAAGATGAAAAAGTTCCGTGGTGTTTTTTTCTTCTTTAATCTCCAAAAAGGTCAACTACTTCAAGAGGCCTGAAAGTGCTAAGGTCTAGAAGGTCATTCATTTTTTCCCCCTCTGAACTATCTTGAAACTAATTCGAGCTCTACGTAGATAAACACAACATAGGGTATAATTTTATTTCAACAGAAGGGAAAAGTCTAGTACAACATCAGCTCCTTTATTGCAGTATATGGTTGTCTTGTCACCCACAAACATCTAGAAATGCACTTTTGTCTCGTGTTTACTGAGGTATTCAAGCTAAATGGGATTAAGCCTGGTGGCTGCTTGGATGGTTCATCAAGTACTTCCAGGTGCCATGTGTACACAAGGACGGTGATGATGAAGCAAACAGCTTTTTTTCCCACCTTTAAGGGACGTATGTTATTGAAGGTGCCTTTTGATGATCACACAGGATCTTAAAGCCTTTCTTTGTACATTCATATTAGTATTTGAATTGGATACATTTCAATTCGCTTCCTTCCCTGTGAACAATTTCCTTTTTGTTGAATAAACTCTTCCTCCCAAACCATAACAATGAGTTTACTGCTGTTGTGGGGGGTCTGTCATGTTTTTCGTAGCTGTTTCCACCCAAGGGTGGGCTTCCCTTCATTATGCACCTTCTAACTGTTTCTCCACACCTTTCTTACCTTGTGGGTTCCTAAATTATTTTTTTTAATGGAGATGTGGAATCCTTTAAAGGAAATTTAAGTCTTCTGATAGTAGAGTTGCATTTCTTGTATTATTTTCCACAGACCTATATAATATGGTATATGGTTCCCAAAGGATGGCTTGAAACATTCAAACAGGGCGGGGTCGTACACTTGTTTATTTAAAACTGTTCTTTCGAATAGTTAGTAGTTATTAGGAATTTTCTGGGTTGCTGATGACGGTCCTTCCATTCACATGTAACTGTTGTGGAGGACAAAATCAAAGGTCTGGTTGGCATTTGCCCAGGGCACACACTTTGGGTACATGAGCTTGGGCAGAGTGCTGTACTAATGTGGTTCTGTGGCTTTTGTCTTTAGCTGGATTGAGTCCTACTCGACTTTGGGCATAAGCAGAGCAAGCCCAGGTCTGTCTGCACTGGTCTACGTGAACATATCCCACTTGGATCATGTGAAATATCTGTTCGTCATCGCCTTAGAGGGACCTTCTCACCTTTGACTGTACCTGTGAACTGTGTAGCATTGGATACACAATATAATCAAAGTGAGCCTGAAAATGCCTGTAAGGTGAAATTGCTACATTAATGAAAAAAAAGGGAGTTGTTTGTGATCAACCAAGCAGAATCTTGCTATTTCTCAGAGAACAGTGTTTTGAGCCTTGCCCTCGTTGGAGAAACCCTGATCAAAACTGCTGGTAGCCGACCTACAGGACAGGTGATTGCAAGGTGATGGGTGCAAGTTCTTTCCCAGGAAACATTTTCACATGCGTGTTTGCCAAGCCTCTGGTGTGACCCATGGGAAATGCCTCCTGCCAGGGAAGGCAGAGCCTGTCTCCTGCAGTGCAGATGCTGTGGGGTCCCTCTGCATGGGGCAAATCAACCCTGAATCTGCAGAGATGTGGCACAGCCTCAGCGAGAAGGTCTAAAAGAGATAGGAGAGCTCTCACTTTATGTCTCAGGTCTATAGGGCCTGTGCTTTATGCCTGGCTTCTCTTGTTACTGTGTCAGTTAAGGCCAAGTTCAAGTAAAGGATGAGTGAGAAAGGGGGTGAAAAAAATCCCAAGCCTGCTGTGTGTGCATCTTCTTTTTGTGCTGTGATGCACAAATCTCATGTGGCTATTGGATTTTCATCAGTCAGCAAGCTGGTGGCACTGATGGTGGAGGGAGGCAGGCTCATCCCTTCCTGCAGCACTCATAGCCCTGGAGCCTGGTGGAAGAACTTGCCTTGAAAGCCTGTTCTGGACAGCTTGGTTGTGGTGGGTTTTTTGGGTTTTTTTTTTGGTTTGCTTTTTTTTTTTTTGTGTCTTTAAGTCTGCTAGTTGCATTCACAGGGCTGTGCAAAGCTGTGCCAGAGCTGCCCAGGGTATGAGCTGTGATATTTGTGGGTTGTGTTCTGGCCAGTTCGATGTCTCCTTGATTTGACAGTAGAGATGCCAGTCCTCATGTTGGGGGGCAGAGCTATGAGGCAGAGTCTGGACCAGAGGGCTCTGAGGTCTTGCTCAGGGCTGCCTCTGCCCCTTGGGCTGAACAGCAGCAGGGGCTGCTTGGTGGTGGTCACATTTGGCTGCCAGAATTGGAGGGATGGCTAAGATTCAGAGAGCAAGACCAGCTCATCCGGTTCCTGGGAGCACAGTAACGTTGATGAGGAAAGGCTGAGAGAGTTTGGGCTGTTCAGCCTGGAGAAGAGAAGGCTCTGGGGAGATTTTATTTCAGCCTTTCAGTACTTCAAGGGGTCTTGTAAGAAAGATAGGGACAACCTTTTTACCAGGACCTGTTGTAATAGGACGAGGGGTAAAGGTTTTAAACTAAAAGAGGTTAGATGTAGACTGGATAGAAGGAAGAAATTTTTGACACTGAGGGTGGTGAAACACTGGCACAGGTTACCCAGAGAGGTGGTAAATGCTCCATCCTTGGAAACATTAAAGGTGAGGTTGGACGGTGCTCTGAGCAATCTGATCTAGCTAAATATGTCCCTGCTTATTGCAGGGGAGTTGGACTAGATGACCTGTAAAGGTCTCCTCCAACCCAAGCTATTATATGATTCTGTGATTTCCAGTCTAGTAAGGAGAATGTCACTGAAGTACAGTCATGGTCAAGCGATCGTGTCTGAGTAGCCAGCGTGGAGCTATTGCTTGCAAGCAAGAGTAACGCTGTGTTCTTCCACATGTACAAAAAAATCATCATGGGATGCCTTCCATGCTACTAAGAGTGATGTGTCAAGAGATGTTAGTAGTAACTGGTGGGAACGCTTTATGCTGTGATTTGTTTGGTAACAAATAGGATGTTGTTGTAACTGGATGCAATGACAAGGCACCTGAATCTCAGTGGTGAGATGCCCTCTGTTAGCTCCATGGCAACATTATGCGAGGAGACTCCTTGACCATGTTCTCTGCTATAAATGTGAGGATCATATGTAGTATGAATGGATATCTCAACCTTGATGGGTGTTTAAACGTGTTATTTACACCACTGTGACAGCAGGAGCACTAACCATGCCCTTAGAGCCTATCACTCTTTGTACAAATGTTGAATCAAAGTCTGTTCAATCCCAAAGGAGCTTACAGTCTGGATCAATGATGGAAAGTTGTGCTTGGATACATGCAGATGGGTGAGTAAAATGAAAATTGTAGGGCACTATTGATCATCTTGACAGACGTGTCTCAGGACACCATCAGCCTCACAGTTATTGAGTTTTCTTGTAAATGTCAAAGCAAAGGAGAGTTTTGATGAAGTCGATGAGGTGGTTTGGTAGATGTTAGACAGGAATTGCTACCAGGCAAGAAAGAAGCAGGAAGGTAAAAAGTTATCATTCAATACCAAAGATGTTTTCCACTGACTGGCACAGGAGACCAGCTTCCTAAGTAGACGTCAACACCGTACGAGTCAACAGCAGATACTGGGTACTGTAGGGCATGGGTTATGCCTTGAAAGTTAGGGAGCTCTTGTGTGATGAGATAGGGAAAGGGAGGAGCCTTGAGAAGGTAAAGTGGGATGAAAACATGACCTGGGTGGTGACATACACTTTGGTCAGGAGAAGTTAGGAAGGGGGAAGGGTAGTTGTGTTGTCTGTGATGTAGGAAAACAAGAGCTTTGATGGCAACAGCAGATTGGGATGCTGAATGAAAGAACATACAAAAGATGTCCTGGGACTTATTTGAACAGTAGAGGAATAGAGAGGAAAGTCTGTGTGGAGGAGGGCTGGACACATGCTTCTGGTGGAGTGGAGGTAGAGGGGGACCATGGGGAGAGAAGCCTGCAGTCAAACTGTAGGATGATAAAGAGGTAAGAAGGGGGAGATGAGAGGTGGTATATTCAGAAGCAGGTTTGAGAAGCCACAGCCAAGGTGAGAGACGTGTGGATTCTGACCTTTGGCTAAGGAGCCACTAACTTTTTCAGTAGAATCATGAATAAATAATGTTACTACTTCCAGACCCAGACAGGATCCTCTGCAGTTAAACTGGTGCAGACAGTGAAAGGCTTTGGGTGTAACATCACCAGGAGTGACTTTGTGTGTGTGCTTTGGTGAGGGACAAGGGCTGCACCCCTGCCTGGCAAGCTGTCTGCCTGGCTCCACACGTTCTCCATCCCATCCCTGCACACTCGTGGTTGGGGATGCTATTCCCATAAAACAGGCATGTGCTGACGTCTCCTCCTGGTTACACAAGCCGGCTCTGGAAAACCTCAGCTCCTAGATGACAAACATAGCAGGGCTCTGTCTGCAAAGGTGTAAGGTTACAAAACACACACCCGCACGCTCGCCTGGCTTAACCAAAACCGCCTCCTTTTTAGCAGTTTGTGAGGGTTTATTCACTGCACAGCTGCAGAGGAATGCAGGAATTCAAGCAGTGTTAAACCTATTCATTTGGTGAGGAAGCATCTCCTCTCCCTCTCCCCTGCTCCCCTGGCTTTAATGATAATTGCACCTCTTGAGCTGTTGAGTTGACATGCCACCGGCCCTCCCGCATAGATGTGTGTGGCACAGCGCTGGAAAGGAGGGCTGGAGCCGGGAAAGAGCTTAGGCTGATGCTTGGGAGCAAAGCTGTCCTTCCCAGTGGGATGCGCCCCACATCCCACCCCGACATCCCACCCCTTCCCAGGCTCCTCTTGCCATGAGCAGCTTCCATAAATTCTACGGTGCTCCTGGTATTAGCTGTGCCAGGGAAGGAAAACCTCCCAGACAGCCCTCAGCCCTGCGAATGGCCTCAGCTGAGGTTTCAGTGGCTCCTACCTCCTTCCCAAAGAGCCTGTCCTGCCAACCCTGGGCCACCCTGCCTGTACAGCGCTGCCCCGCTGCCAGCACAGGCAGCAAGACCCCTGGACACTCTTTTGCTCTTGAGTCTGGGCAGGGAGGAGGAGGACAGTCACTCCCTAACTCATGTATCCTCCTGTCCTCCTGAGGAATTTATTCTGCCATTATTTTTACTATTATTATTATTTCATTTATTTATTTATTCATTTTGTGCCTCTGATTAACCGTCCCCAGGTGCATCTGACAGTATCCTGGCAAGTAAAAATTAACTACTGATTTTAAAATCCTTGTTGCTTTAAATGTGGGAAATAAAAAAAAAAAAAAAGCAAAAGGCAGCAGTAATTTTTTGTTGGCTTGTTAAGAATGTGAAAGATGCAATAAAATCGGATTTTAGGTTTATTCGCGCTGCCCGTTCCCAGGGGAGGAATGCGGTGCTGTACACGACCTGGCTGCTTGCGACAGCTGCTGCCGTCGCCGCTCGCGGCTCCGCCACTGGAGTTTCACATAAAGAGCCTGGGAAGTTGGGGAAACCGGTAACGCTGGATCCGTAATGGGAGGGCAAATGTTAGGTGTTAGCTGCGGGTGCATGGGCTGGGCGGCCGGAGAGTTCGTTGGCAGAAGTGAGTGGTACCGGTACGATAGCGCTGTGGACCGAATATAAAGAAGCTGGAACAGTTGAATTTGAGCGACAGAGGCACGTAGAAGGTTTTATTGAAGGTAGCACTGAAGTCTGTGTTTAAAGGACACTGTTCTGAAGGATCCGTAATGAGAATGGAAGCAGCCTAATTCAGTCAATTAGCTGGGGACCAGCAATTAGCTGGGGACCCCAAGGACCCTCATGCTGCACAGCGCTGAGGAGGAGACAGCCTGTGCCTAAAAGACAAGATAAAATTAGTCATGCTTCAGCAGCTGGGATGCATTTGGACAGAGTCTATCAATTGCAATTGTACTGTGAAATTTGACTTAAATCCTCTTTCCCGGCAGGACTGGGTAATGGAGAGTTGAGCAGTGAAGAGGTTTGCAGAAGCAGCCCCATGTTGAGGATGCTCAGGCACAGTGCTTCAGTATCCAACCTCTGGATTTCAGGCCAAGCCATTAAGCTGCTTTGTGCCCATGGTCCATAACTGTACAGTGAGAGCTGGGGCAGAGGTGGTCCTCCATCCTCTGTATCAGGCTCATTTTTGTCCATGGGTATTGGTGGTACTGGACTGCTGTCCAGTTTCCTCTTGGTCAAGTTGGTGGACTTCCCTGGAGATGTGAGCTTTTGACATAATATCCTTAGTTGCTAATAATGTTGATGATAGTCCTCTAATTGTTCATTTGTATGGTAATTTGAGAGGTTACAAGAAAGCAAAATAAGTTAATGTGAGGAAGATGAGGGGATAGGATGGACAAGATGGGGTCACTAAACCAAGTGGAGGAATTAAAGAAGAGCAAGTGAGTCTGTGGAAAGGTGAGAGATTTTTCTGGCTTCTCTGTCCACCCAGACTGAGAAGAAGTTGGTTTCACGACACCCTGGAGAATACATATGGCAAATAGAAATACTTTTCTTCATCTTACATCTTGGCGGTCTTCCAGTCAGGGTGGACCTGCTGACTGTGGAGTGTTCTCACGGTAGCTCAAGCAGTCAAGAACCATCACAGCTGTAGCCCCTGGCTTTGTGCCTACTGCTGCTGGAAGGATCCAGCTTTGCAACTTCTGGACAACTCTAAGGTCCTGTTTGCTTTGACAGGCACTCTGTACAGTGAGGTCCACGATGTACCATTTATCTCCTGTTTTTCTGAAATGCCCTCTCCCAGTCACCCTGGCTCCAGACCTTGGAGACAGAGGATTTGGGACTGGGCAGTGGTAACAGAACAGAAAACCCTAGGGCTTTTTTGGTATTTTTTGCTTGTAAACACCTGCAGGCATCGATCTTACTTCATGAGTGGGGGAACTGAGGCACGCTTGCCAACTTCACTGGCAGCCCTTGCTCTCTCCACAAAGTCAGCATTGCAAAGTCAGCATTGCAAAGCTTGAAAAATGGCTAATTTGTGATGGAAGGCAAAAAAAAAAAAAAAAAAAAAAAAAAAAAAAAAAAAAAGAAAAAGAAAAGAAATCAGTCATGTATTTCATGTATTTCAGACTATCCTCTTAGCAAGGACAGTGGCCACTGCCTTCCACCCCGTGTGACGGTGGGGCACACCTCACCCTGGGAAATACAGCGGTGCTGTGTCACCACCCTAGCGTACCTGCCGGTAACTCATACCCTGCAGCAAGGCAGCGTGGTGGGATGGATAGACTTGTGCTAAACCAGCCCTACCTTCTCCTCTCCCAGCAGGGTGTTGGGCAATGTTGGATGTGTTGCTCAACCTTTCCGAATTGCAGTTTCTCCATCTGCATGGGATGACGATGCTGACAGCACTTAAGTAGTCTTTTAAGTACCTTGAGATCTATGGAAGTGAAATAAAAGACACCTGAGAGGGGGTGGGGGAGAAGGGAAGGGATGCAAGTGTCAGCAATTTAATTGGGAAATCTTTTTCATCGTATTACCTTTGTATTTATTCTGATCCCATTGCTACCGTTGGCTTTCTAGAGCTAGATCAAGACTGCTGTTAATGCGAGGCCCTGAACCTTGCTGTCGCTGCCGGGTGATGCTTGATATCATTGCTGCCCTAACAGCAGCGTCAAGGCTGATGAAAAATACTCATGTCTCCTGGAACGCAACCTCTTTGGGATGAGAAGAGATCCTGGCACTGCGCTCTGCCCAGATTTAGCTGCAGATAATGGAGTTTTTCCTACCGACATCTTAGTGTGATGCACGGTTGTACAGCGCGGTCCTTTCATAGCGTCCTTGCCGTGCCAGCCTTCCTCCATAGGCTTTCTTGTCCGATGGTGGGTGGTTGTCTGCTGTTTCAGGGCTCAGGCTGTGCCAGCTGCCCGTTGGCTGGTCAAGCAGGACATAGCAGATGACTCCGCACTTGCTCAGCGGTCATTGCATCCCTCTCCTGGGATCTCTGGCTGAGATCTGCCACATACAGCCCCACGTGTATGCACACGCCAGGGAGCAGGACGAGCGTTGGCAATCCTTCCTCCTCCTCCTTCTCCCTCCCCGGTGCCGGGGCTGGCTGGTGAGCCGGCATCAAAGCAAAATTTCCAACTGGTGTCTCTTTTCTTGGAGGCTGCCTGGCTCCAGCGCTGGCTCTCGGTGGCGTTGAAGCCTGCCTGGGAATGGGCGCGACTCCCGCATAGCTCCTGGGTCGACTCTCATTAGGAAGGGCGTATGCGTCGGAGAGGCTGAGCTGCGCCTCTCGTTTTGTTTTGCTGTGTAGCAGGCGGGCTGCAAAACCAGGACGCAGAGCTGGGTTTCTTCCCCAGGGCTTGTTCTCACCGGCCCTCGCCCTGGCTGGCAGCCCTGAGTGGCGCACAGCGGTGATTAACGACGGCATGGTGGCGATGGGTGGCCAAGTCTTTCCTGCTGTTTTGCTGCTGGACCCCTGAGTGGGTGCCCCATCATTGCCATTCTGTGGGTCAGAGTGAGGAGAGGGTCTCACCCCTTACCCCAGGTTTCCCCATGCACTCTGTGCTGGTGAAAAACATCTCCAGGGCAGAAGTCACAGCTCCCAGTTCTGGTGCTGCTGTTCTCCAGGGTCCTCCCAGAGCTGGTGACTGCAGTGTAGCTCAAAACCCCAAACTGGGGTGCTCTGCTAAAAAAGAGGGGTGGTGATGAGTGCCAGAGCCAAGGAGTGAGTTGTTCTGCTGTCCTCAAAGCAAGTGGGGAGACCCAGGCTTCAGAATGTGCCTGCGGATGATTTGCAGGTTGGCAGCTCCCAGCATTACTGGGGTTATTGGGTGGAATGCCATGGTCCTGTCCTCACATCCTCCCACTGACCAGTGTCATCATCACTCATGGTTTGGGTCCATCAGAGAGCAGCAACCAGAGCAGCTTGGGTGCCTTTTGGAGGCAGGGTGTGTACCTTGCTCACTCACCTCCTTCAAGGAGGAGGAGGAACAGGTTGCTCAGAAAGGCTGTAGATGCCCCATTCCTGGAAACGTTCAAGATCAGGTTGGACAGGGCTCTGAGCAACCTGATCTAGCTGAAGCTTGCTCATTGCAGGGAGGGTTGGACTAGGTGGGTCTAAACTGTTCTATGATTCTATGAGGGGCACCTCCAGCCTGGTTAACCCAGCAGGGCAAGTGGGTTGCAGCCTGACAGGAGATGTGGGAGTAGAGGACAGAGAGTGACCCAGCACGTGGTGATGGTTGCAAAGGGATGGTTGTGTGAGTGGAGGGGAGATCTGAGTGCTCACGTTGCTCAGTTACAAACACATTGCTCCCAAAATGAGTGGCTTGGGCCTTTGTAAAGACCTTCGCTAATTAACGCAGAGCCTGCCTGTGCCTGCTTTTCAATAGCGGGATGCATCAGTCTCAAACCCGGCTGTGGAGGCAAAGCACAGGGTTTTTTTGCATCTTCTGGGCACTGAAGGACTTCTTTGCATTTTTGGGGGACCTGAATACTTTCAGCAAATAGTAAAATAAATTTGAGTGTCTGTCCCACGTGAGTATATTCAAGGCTGTGCAAAATAACTCCACTTGAAGGGATCAGCATCTTGTTACTCCTGCACTGCTTGTTGCTCAGGGAAACTGATGAGGTCTTTGTGTTTCAGTTCATGCCTGTGTTGTCCCCAGTAAATACAGAGCTTCAGCCATGGCTTTCACTCTTTAGCACCTCCTCAGAAACAGCTTGCCTAGGGTTTGCAGACAGTATTTCTAGCTAGTTCATGCAATGCTGTAGGATCATGCCATAAGCCAGTCAGCAGAAAAATGGGATCACTTAGCCAAATTCAGCCCAGTTTTTGGTTAGCACGCATGAAAATGGCTAGTCACTAAAAATAAAGGCCCGTGGCCACATTTGGTGGCTCATGTCTTTGGCAGCCGAACAGCGTTACTATGAAATCCAGGCATCCTTCTGCACTGCTGCACCCACAACCATTTCAGGCTGCCGACAGTGAAAGACGTTGCAGAACCCGCTTGCAATGGGGAACCCACACGGCTAATGTGACACCTTGTTTTTTTCTCTCCCCTGGGTTGTTATTCTGTAGATTCAGTTCCTCCGGTCCAGTTTGCAGTCTTGCATGGCAAATCGGCATGTGCTGGCACAGCTGAGAGGGTGGAGGGAAAGAAAACAATATCACAGGTTGGTCCTGGTGCCAAAAAGCTTTTGGAGGGGGGGTCACAGCTGTAAAGCACATCATAATCTCGGGAGTGGCAGCTGAACCAGGAACCTGCTTGGGCTTTCTGCCTCTCTACTCTGTCCCACTCCCCAGGGCTGTTTGGTTGACGATGATAAATGGGAAAATTGCCACATCCAAGTACCTGCACACACAGTTTGTTTCTTTGCACTCTTGTTTCTGGAGTTACAGCACAAAGTGGTTGAGGTTAGGAGAGTCTTCAGTATTTCTTTCCACATCCTTATCTTCTTCCGTATTTGCATCCCATCCTGATACCCTCTATCAGCGTTGGTCCAGAGCAAGACCTCACCCCTGGTAGGTGTGAGGTCAGGAGGAGCTGGGCCAAGTGCCAGGCTTGGGGCTGGATGCCCACACTGGCCTTTTTTGTCGTTCTTGCCCCAGATAAACTAAGATGCCCCTCCCAGCAGCTGGATTTCTTTATAGCTCATGTGAAGCTGGGTATGGAACCTTTAGCTGGCTGTTGACTCAGCAGTGGGTTGCTTGTCAGCATCCACGCTGCATCCTGGAGATGGAGCCACTGATCCCCGGTCCTGTGGTCCAGGAGGGGATTATTTCTAACCAGCCCAAGCGAGCTCCTTTTGGAAAAGGGGAGAAGGGGCCCATCCTTGCCCTCTGCAGTCTTCTTCCTGCACATGAAATTGTTGAGACGTACCATTTTCCCTGGTGCAGTGTGCAGTAACACTAAGCCTTCTCTTTTCTTTGATCCAGGGCTTTTATTGGAGCTCCTGTGCCAGCCAAATGGCTTTGATTTTGCCGTGCAATGTGGTGTGCATGTGTCCAGGTTGACAGGGGTTATAAACACCCATTTCCTTGCAAAGTTTCCCTTGCAGAAGTTGAGAGTGAATAAAACCAAGGCTCACTATTGGAGTTTGGTATTTTTATTTATTTTTTCCTAATGGCTCATGTGTTTTCAGCATTTATTATTGGATGCAGGGGAATGCTGCACCAGTGTGTACCTGCTGTGTCCTTTGTGAACTCACAGCTCTCATCCCAGGGGTAAGAGAGGATGCTAAAACAGCTAGGTCCCCAAAAGGTGTTTTCCTGTAAATCCTGGAGATGAATCGCTTTAATGGGAGATGACTTGCTGCAAACTTGTGGCCAGAGGAAGACAGATGGTTTTGAGCAGGGGTGTTGTGACCCGAAACTTAAGCCTGTGGCTGGGTCACTGGCCTTCTTTCAAGTTGTTTTCACTGGGCTGGAAGCTTTCTTGTTACGCATGGAGTTGCATCCAGGGAGGATCTGAAAGGTAGTTTAACCCTTTGGCATGCAGTGAAAGCAGAAAGGAATGATAATACAATAAATCCAGAGCGAGCCAACCATTCCCCCCTAAAAGACCCTGAAAGGCTGAAAAACGCCCACAAAGGAGGATGCTGGGTCTGCGTTGCCTGTTCAGCAAACAGCCCACATCTGGGTTGGGTTGGCACCAAAGGTTTATACAGAAATTAAATGCCATCTGGGTTGTAATGCAGGTAACAGTGCTTTTTTTCCTTTCCTCTCTCCTCCCTTCAGCTTTGCTCTAATGCATTTGACCGAATTACAGTGCAAATCCGTTGCTGTATAAATACCAAGTGGGGAAAAAAAAAAAAACCCAGCAGAAACCACAGGCATTGTTCGGGCGGTTCTTTGATGTAGTTCACCCATGAATGTAAACTCTCTGAGCCTTGTGGGATGGTCTGGGGCTAAGAGGGGCTTGAGACTGGTTTGTTGGGTGTCTTACAAAAACACTTCACAGACGTTTCCCCTCCCATCCTTTCTTACTTAATGCGTGTGCCCTGCAGAAAAGGCACTTGTGTTCTTGCTTCCCAAGATTAAGCCCTTTTTACCTGCACGGATACCGCTTGGGATCCACAATTTGTA
Source organism: Nycticryphes semicollaris (assembly GCA_013400055.1). Classification (NCBI taxonomy): domain Eukaryota; kingdom Metazoa; phylum Chordata; class Aves; order Charadriiformes; family Rostratulidae; genus Nycticryphes; species Nycticryphes semicollaris. The sequence continues at coordinate 1,418,609 of VXBJ01004049.1, forward strand.
CATGCATTGAAGACCTCGAAGAAGATAAACCCAGGGTCAGGCGCTGCCAGTCCCATCTTCTACGTTAGCAACTTGGCTTTTGCCAGGCTCGTTGGGAACAACGTGTCTCTCGGAGACAGTGTCAGGGTCAGGAGTGGGACCACGCTGGGTCAGGAGTGGGACCACACTGGCAGCGTCTGCAGCGAGGAATGGAAAAGACAGGGTGATTTGGCAGCTGGGCTGTTTATTTGTTTGGGAGTGCATGGAGAGGACTAGTCCGTGATACTCGGGAATAAACTTGGCCTGATACGTAAGTATCAGCTCCCAGGAAATTGCCATCGGAGTAATTAGTGTGCGCTGACTTATTTGTACAGTTATAACAGCAGGAAAGTATTGAAGCAGGAAAAACAAACACATTATTCATCTGAACCTTCACTCCGCAGCCTTTACCTGACAGTTCACTATTTGCGATACGTAGGTCTATTTTTAGGCTTCCAAGTCAGGCGGGCTCTCTTTTCTTTGTTTTGCATTTTGGTTTTTATTTTGCTGACATAAATTGGAAATGAATCTGTGCTTAGAGATAAACAAGCACATTTTAAAAATAAACCTTTTGAATACCAAAGCGTGTTTTCTGTGGAAGTGGTGAACTATTGGTAGAAGGCTCTTGAAACTTCTGTCCTTGCAAGTGGGATGAAGATGCTGCCAACGGCAGCCTGGCTTGGCCGAAGGAGCTCGCAAAGTGGATGCAGCTCTGATAGCAGAATGAGACCCCCATTTGTGTCCGAAGTATTTGGTGTGACCATGGGCATCTTCTTTAGCCCAGGTTTCCCTGCACGGTGGCAAGTGCTTTGTAGCCAAACAGGTTAGAATTGCCCTTCTGTGGGCTTCTATGTGAGGACTGAGGAGAAGGTTTAGTAACTTGGGTAATAATTAGCATTAATGAGAGCCTGTAGCAGAATGGCATGGGGTGACAGGAATTTGTGGTCATGAGGCATCTGAGGAGGACGCTTGGGGAAGGGCATCCTTAAACATGTGAGTATATGGAAGAGAGCAGGAGGCATTTTGGAAACAGGAAAAAAAAATAGGTGTGGAAAAACGAGTGGATTCACCTTGGAATGGAAACAATGAGGATGAAAGCATTTGCTCTGCCTTTCCTTTCCATTCCTCGCCTCTCTGCACAGCGGTGTCACCCCCAGCCACCCGCAGCAGTGATTCTGCAGGCACTTGTACTAAATCCTTTGAAAGCTCCTCTCCTCCTTTGGTGATTAGAAAGAAATAAAAAGGGTGGGGGCAGAAGACGGGCTGTCTGCAGAGGAAGAGAGCTGAAGGGCCCCAGGGCTTCTCCTGGAGATGGATTTTGGGAACAGCTGAGGAAATTACCAGGCAAAGCACCTCCCACAGCCAGCAGCTATATCACAGGCACTCCTAGCCGCAAATGCAATGCTGATAAATCAGAGTTAAAGTGCCTTTTTTAAATACCAAAGGCTTTTAAGTATTTGAGCCAGCCGTCAAAAAGGTGAGTTACCATTTCCATATCTTGAGATCTTTGCATGGAGCCTGCATGCCTCCCTGGAAGGCGGGGCTTAGGCAAACACTAGCAGTACAGCTCAAATCAAAGGTAAATGAGTGAAACTTGTGACCTCCCTTACGAAAGAGTCAGCCTGAGTGACCCACTGGTCCTTTAAAGCCTTAGGAAGTGATTCCCATGCTTTGCAGCCCCAAAAGTTCATCTGCATCCCTAGCTCTCCCCATATTTTCCAGCCACCAGGTGAAGATCTGAGGCTGGAGAAGGCTGGATTTTGACTGCAGCCTCCAGGTTTCTTAAGGAGCTATAGCAGCTTCTTGATTTTTGTGCCACAGGTTAGTTCATTCTCTTAATCCTCTCATTGTCACAGTAGGGCTGCTTGTTCTAAACTCTGAAGGAAGTTCAGAACGAGGGGTAAGGGAAGGCATTGCAAAGGCACAACCACGAACCAACACCATGATGATGAAAACCTCATACAAACCAGCCAGGAGCTGGAATTTGTTTTCTCTTTGCAGGAAGGGTTGGACCAGGCCATTTACATCCCTAGGGCTTTTCAGCTCTCTGAGAGGGTGTCCCTCAGTGAGGGACCATGTCCTGGCATGTGCTTTTGAGGTTTAGAGGAACCTGGCAGATGGGGAAATCCTGGAGTCAAGAAACACAAATGGAACCTGTAAGCCTAAATATTATTAACATCAGTGAGCGTTTTGGAACATCAGAGTTGGGACCCTCATTCCTTTAGCTTAAGTGTCTTTAGTCCATGGACATGGCCTTCTTTATGCTTATTCACCCCCCATGAACAGAGAAATTAAGATGTGACAATAATAGAATCAAAGCAAAATTATCAGCAAAGTATAAAAAGACAACAGATTTAAGAAGTGTGTGTGTGCATAATGTGCATATGCATGTAGAGATTTAAGACTACTTTTATATATCCGTGACTTTTAAATAGCCTTTTGTGATTTATCAGCACTTCCCAATCTATAAAATTAGATGGTCTCTCCCCTGATTAGAAAGGTACAATGCTGATGTTTATATTTTCACATGACTCCAGAAGTCAGCTTTTGAGAAGTGCGCTGAATCTTGAGAGAGTGATTGTCTTGGGATATACAGCGTGGGTCTGGATGGAGTTGCGTGGTGTTACTCGGTGAGGTTCATGTTGAAAGAAAGAAACCCAAGACAGCACAGCCCTCTCTACCAGCAGGGGTGGAGAAGCTCTGTGTGTTATACTAACAACTTTTTAAGTACAGCCGTGTCCTCTCTTTGGAGGAGAGTAGGTTCTTTTCCTCCTCCAAAACAGTCATGGGGGGATCAGGTCAATGTGGTTGTCTGCGTTGTTCAGATCCCAAACTGGTATCTCGCCAGCCTTATCTTAACATTGACGGGGCTTATGGCAGTTTGCCTTTTGATGATGATGATGATGACAATGTGTCATTATTGCTTCTGCTGGAGATGGTTTTGGCAGGCCTCCATTCCTGGTATAGGTTAATTAGCCCTCCAACTTCCACCCTTTCTTCCCCACCCTCTTCCTAAGCCATTAAGACCAAGTGTGGTCAGAAGTAAATCTCCTTATTAAAATATTTAGAGTCTTTTTAATGCCAGATGCCAAAGAAACAGTTCTGTAATCCCATGGGCTTCACAGCATTTGAGCTGAATGACTTCAAAACACCTGTATTAACGTAATGTTAAACTAGCTTGGAGGAACAAGGGTCAGCAGAAATTAATGGGTTTTCTTCAACAGCTGCTTTTCTAAACACACCCAGCTCTGATTCATATCTCAGTCATTGCTGAGCACTGCTCCTCCGACTCGCTGTGCTGACCCCTGATTTAGGGGGAATGAGAGATGCCAATTTGGGATCCCCAAACTATCCCCTTGCCATGTCTGAGTTTTAGGGAGCTACAGATTGGCTGAGAAGATGTCATTCTGCCAACCAGTTTGTGAGGGATGGGCAGGCTGCTGTATTGCCTGTGCTCATCTATGCGATCCTTCTGAACACTGTCTATGGCCCGGAGGCATAATTTGGTATTTATCCTCATGGCTGCTGTGTGAGAGAGCAAATCCTTAGCAGATGGGGCACAGAGGCAGAAGCTAATTGAATTGCTACTGCTGTAAGCTGGACCACGGGGAGGGAGAGAAGGCGGCTCCTGGTCCAGTGTGTCGTACATTAGGTTGCAGGGCCAGTCTGCAGACATCACAGCTTCGGGCTAAATCACAGCCATGTCTGGGAAAACACATTAGCTGCATCCAAAGCGGAGAAGCCCAGCAGCCCTCAGGTTGACTTGTCTGAAAAAACTACCAATAGCTGGTGAAATCTCAAAAGCAGGAATTAAAGAACAGTGTCTCCACTGATTTTAACTGCTGTTTTAACAAGCTCAGAAAGTCACCCTGCTCTGATAAATGACTGTCCTCTTGCCCGTTGTGGTCTGACTTGTGCCCGTTGTGGCATCCCTGACTTGTTCCTACTGCCCAGGGTGAGAGGACCACACTCCATTATAGGGATTTCTGGTGTAAGCATGTGGGGAAAGTGATTCCTTTCTCAATTTTATATCCATATCCAGTGATAAATCTGGCTGCCAAATGTCTGCAGCTGTCTCTGCCAGAAAGCTAATTGACGGGACATCTCTCCAAACTATGGCTAGCACTGGAGAGCAGAGATTGTCCCATCTCCTCAGCTCCCCTGGAGAGAAAGAGAATAGGTGTGCTGAGAAACCTTTTGAGAAGAAAGCTTCCTGACTTTGAGAGAGAATCTAAGTCACCTTCAACAAAACAAAACAAAACAAAACACAAAAACCCTGGGAAGGTTTCATGTGCCTTTCATAGAGTCACAGACCAGCCCAGGTTAGAAGGGACTTTGAAAGATCATCTGGTCCAACCTGCAGTGGGAAAAGGAGCCAAAATGAGATTATTTAGCACCTTGTCCAGTTGCAGCTTGAAAACCTCCAGGAATGGGAACTCCACCACATCCCTGGGGAGGTTGTTCCAGTGAATGATTGTTCTCACTGTAGAAAAACTTATTTCTCACATCATGCATTGTTTCTATCCTGTGGGTGTAATTTTTTGACTTGTTTTTGTCTGGTTGTGATTTTTCCCAGTTCCTTAGTTGGAAAAAAAAATGGGTGGGATTTTCTTGGTTTAACATCATCTCACTTTGCTGCTAGTGGTGGGGATCTGGCACTTTTGCTGCTCTTCAGCAAAATCCGTGTCTTGGCAGTGATGGGGTGTGGAGGACCTGCAGATGGGGCAAGGATCTCTGGGTCTGGAAGGCCCCAACCACCAGTGATTTGGCCTCTTGTTCCTTGTACCTCATTAATTCCTAGGACTTAGGGTCATGGTGCTTGTTCAGTCCGACCTGCTGTATAACAGATTCCTTGAATTAGTTTCCACTCTGGGTTCAGCAGTTGTAGATGTACCTAGATGTGCATTTTTGGGGAGCAAGAGGGGGAAGGTGGAATCCCATTTTATTTTAAAAATTGCCAGTGCTGGATCATTGACTTTTCCCTCTGCTAATTACCTGCAGTGTTGAAAAATGGTATCTTGGTTTCTGGTTTGTTTTCTGTCGAGTTTCAACTTTCAACCTTTGGTCTTGTTATGCCTTTGTCTGGTAGGCTGAAGAGCACTCTTCCTGACAGGTACTTACAGGCTGTGAGGTACCTTTTAACTTTCTCTTTGATTGACTTCCTTGAGCTCCTTGGTACAAGCCTGGTTTTGTTCTTGTGGCTGTCCTCTGAACTCTCTCCAGTTTTTCCAGCAATATTCTTGAAGTATGGGTACAAGTATTAAACCTCGCACTCCCATCGACTGTGCCAACCCAAGGCCCAAAGATAACAGAGCCTCTGCTGGTACGTGACATCCCTCATTTGTGCATCCAAGCACTGTGGACCTGCCTTGCGAGCTCACATTGGGCTAATTATGCCTCTTACCTCAGCCAGTCCTGTAGGTCTTGTATGTTTGAAAAGTTTCCATGTAGCCATTTCTTTAATACACCAAGCGTCTCATTAGTCTTTTTGATGTTGGTTTTTTTTTTTTTCTTGGTTTGTATTCTGAAAGGAGTTTTAGTCCAGTCTTTCTCACTGCACTAGTCACATGTCAATAATCTTTATATAGCTCAGAGCTGCTAGGAACGTATTTTACAGCTGTGGGAGAAGGAAAGTGGTTCACAAGAGGGAAATAACACTGAGATACATCACCAGCATGTGGTGGACAGGACAGACCGAGTGCCCCTGGGGTCCAGAGTTCTGCAATTTTTTTTCCAACCTCTTCAGCTCTTGATGGATCACTCTCCCATGGAGATTAACGGTGAAGATGGTTAACCTGCAAGCCCTGTGCCAGCCAAACCTATTATTGCGGGCTACTGAGTGTAGCTCCAAGCTCCTTGATTGGGAGACATGAATTGGCTGTCCCCACTGAAAGTCTGGGTCAGCACTAGAATATTTCTAGATATTAGACAGAGAAGGCTGCCTGTATTTCCAACTGGGGCGCTTTTATTACCAGTTTTATGCATGTATGTTTCTTACGTATAATGACTCAGAGGAAACAGAGGTGTTGATCTGATGGGGAACCTAGAAAACCTTTTGGTAATAACATCCAGATGTTTCCTTAGCACATCTGCTTAAGCCACTGTTGAAGTCGGTGCCTTCAGCAGCTCTGCTCGTGTGTTTTACTCCCTGCTGCTATGTGTGATGCTAATTTATTAGTAGTGCAGGGATGGAGGAGGGGGAAATTCAGACAGCAGCAGGGACAACCAGCTGCCAAGGAAGCGTGGGAGAGGAAAGCAGTCCAGACCGTAACCCAAATTACTCTTGCTTTTACCATTCGGGTAGGGTGTTTGGAAGTAGTCTTGCATGTAATTGTCCCCTGTTGTAAGTACCGTGCCCCAGGTTTGCTTGGTTACAGGTCACTGTGTACCTGTGCTGCTGCAGCTCAGCCTTGTGGGCGAGACATCTGTCCGTCTGAACACCGACTTCAGCCAAGAACAGGGCAAGCTCCGCTTGCGCAGCAACCTGTGTGTGAAAAGATATTCCTGCCTGTCCCCTTATTCACGGGAAGCTGTTTAGCTTCCCGGTTGTATCTGTGTTTAGCATTTCAACACTGCCTTGCTAATCCCCATGCCAGGATTGTCAGCATGTGGTGTTCCTCCTGGGGAGGGTCGGCTTCAGGACAGCTCGGCTGCCTTATGCCAGGGCTTCAGGCAGCCAGGATGCTACTGGAAGCTGTGCTTTTAATGTCACTGTGTCAGCGTTATGCCCTGCCCAGGGGAATATTGCTGGCAGCCTGAGGATAATGCTCAGTAATTCCAGATGCCCTGAGCTGTGCAGTCTCTTTCTAGGCTGCACATTGCAAACCCTTAATTTATGGTCATAGCTCTTTGGTTATGTACCAGGCCCTAGTGTGCACTGGGGCTCCTCATACCACACTACTCTTCCTCAATGACTTCTACTGATGGCTAATTTTCATTGTCATGAAGAGCACATCTTCAGAGCAGACCAGTTTGTAGTGCTCATTGGAGAGCACCAATGTAGACACCTGGTCTTGAAAGATGCTCAACAGCTGCAAGTTCTTTGAATAAAAACGAATGTCTCATCACCCAAAACTAGGGCTACTGCATCACCTTCTTCTGGAGGTGGTGAGGTGACGTTGGAGGTTGTCCAGGTTAAAATGGGGGAAGAAGGTGGAAGCGTGCGGTTGGGGTGTGGCAAAACACTTCAGTGGGGAGGAGACATTGATGTGGTAGGTGCATATGAGATGGATGGCCCAAAGGTATAGATCTCATCCTATTCATGTTTTTTCCTCTCCAGTGTACAACCCAGCGTTATGACCTGGCCAGGGTCGGGCCATCAGGTGCTTTTGGTTACATGGCAGGGAGCAGGCCTGGCCCAGTGATTTATAGGATGGAGATGGACATGATGAATATTACTGTGCAACCCAAGAGGAGCCTCCAGCAGCTTGGAATGTGTGTGTAGGCCTTTAGAAAGCCAGGCCCTCAAAACAGCGCAGCAGGTCTTGGAGCAAGAGAAGCATGTCCACCTCTGCTATGGTCTCCTACATACAGAACCCAACTGTGTAGTGCTGCTTTTAACCCTCAAAAGAGATCTGTTCTTTTATGAGGATAAATTACAACTTACTCCCATTTACTTCCTGGACCTGCTTTCTGTGTCTCCTATTGTGGCAGTCCTCCTTGGTTGCTGAGTTGGAATTTGTCTGTGGTCTGTTCCAAGAAAGATGGGACTGCTGGTTCCTTCTTCTGTGGCTCTTGCCATCCAGAGGCATCTTACAGACCTCTCCATTGCCTTGATTCTCCATCTCTTTTCAAATGTTCCCTGAAAGCAGATGAAGGCTTGTAGTTTCTTTCTCAGGATCATTACTCTGGAGTGTTCATGTTTGGCCAGTGTTCATGGATGGAGCTTCTAGAGATAGTGTGTTTCTGTTTGTGTCTATACACAAACAATTCCTGTTTTTGGCAAAGCTTAGAATTTAATCTAGATCTGATTTTTGGAGTTTTTCTGCCACCTTGTCGGATCAGTATTTTATACCCAGTGGAGCAATGTCTGCATTAGTATCAATCAGCACGCAATGTAGCCGTTTTAGTAGTCTATGCGAATCTGTAGTTGAGCACAGAAATTCTTTTAGGATAGAATTTACATGTAAAAGTATCTTTATTGCATTGCATATTAAAACCCATTTCATTTGATCCGAGTAGCTTGATGCTTCCTTTGTCGGCAGTTGAGCTGACTGGGATTTTTTCACTAATGTGCCATTATGTTGCTGTTGAATGCACTCTCGTGAGAGTCTGTTTCAATAAATACCCCTTTTTTTGGAAAAGTATAATAACATTTTTGAGAGGGTTGGCTGGTGACTGTAGATCTACATTTTTTGACTATGTTTGTGTTTTGATTTACATTTGAAATCACTCCTTTTCTAATTCAAGTTACAATGAAAAATGTGGAAGTTCATGACATCTAAGGTAAAATTTCCAACTGTTGAAATAAAGTGCCTCAAATCAAAATGAGTTTGAATTTAGCAACCTTCAAAATTTCAATTTTTTTATCTCTTTTCTTTTGGCATTCCTTTAGAATAGGGGAAAAAAATCAGGAACTTGAAACCCTCCAGGGATGATAGAATTGTGGTTTTTTCAGCTTTCTTTGACATCTTTTGTTCACCTCTGTTTGAGTAGTACCTTCTGTTGGCTGAATTTGTGGGCAAGGTGTTCCTCTGTCAGTACTGCAAGGTCAGGGTGTCCCTTGAAGGGTGAACCAGATACCACTCTCCTATGAGGGTAAACATTTCAGCTGTTTTAATACTAGCAGAAATCATATCTAAAATCTGAAAGTTTGTCAATCTCTCCCAGTCCAGATGTTAAAATTGTGTTTTCTTTATAGGCACAGCCACTGTTTGAATGATGAAGCTTGATGGGCTGCGATTTGGCTTGGATTACAATTTTTCAAAAGACTTCCAGAACTCTCCAGGCAACCCCTCCTCAACTTTGGGGACAGGGAAGCTTCATTTTATTTCTCCAATATCACACAAGGAGAAAGGACGGAGTTGGCTGCTTTGCATAAGTAATAACATCAGTACTGTGTTGCTGTTGGTAGCACTCAAAAGGAGAAAGGCCTGGAGTATATCTCTCATTTTAGAGAGATGGATTTTTTGCCCAGGAGGATGGTGCACAATGGAAGATACAGGAAGAAGGAGGAAAGGTGATGCTACAAGCCAGCTTCCTGACCTCTAGAGCGGGACTGAAGGTTCACAGCAAGGTAAAAAAAATACCCTAAACCAGCCAAACATTTTCCCTTCTTCCCTCCTCAGTCTGATATCCATCAGATAAGAATGCCTGGGATGAGCCCAGGCATTGATTTTTGGTTGAGTAGTTTCTCCTACCACTCCGGCTTCCCTCCTGTTCCCTTGCCCACTTCCTGTGTCCTGTGTCACCCGTGCCTACCGCTGCAGAGCCCATCGCAGAGGCCGGCAGACACTTGAGCAGGCTTCATGTAAAAATGGTCAGCAAACCTCTACAGTCTTACTTGTGCATATATCTAAGAATTAAATTGTTTAGCATCTCTGTTTACACACACACGCATTAAATATATTGCTTCTGGAGGAAACTTTGTACCTTTATGCCAGAGGAACTCGCTGCTTTATTTTTGGAAGTGAGGATGACAAGTCCCTCACACTCATTTGCACTGTTCGGGTCTCCAGCTCCAGAGCATGACAGTGATGTATTTTTCAAACTGATGAGATCCGAAGAGAGCTGAAATAAATGAGCTTAAAGCATTGCCTTATCCAAAGCCACAAGAGGAGAAAGACAGGTGCTGGAAAAAATAGAGTAAAATTACCTGGTTTCAATTTACCACCTTTGGTTTGCTCTAGAAATGCAACTTGAGGCGTGAAGGACATGTGGCTTTCGTCTGCTGCACTTTGTGCGGTCCAGCTGGTTCCTGTGAAGGCTCTGTGGTTGTAAGGATGGAAAAGGTTCATCAGACTTCTTCTGAGGTTATTGTGTGATGTTGCCAGGCAGGCCATGTCAACGTGTGCCTGTAGACCTGTATCATCATGTTAATATTCCATAATAAACTGGGCAATGATGAAAGATGCTGGATTGAACTCCCTGCAGATGAAAATCCCCTCATTTTTTCCTGATCAGAGGTTTCCCCACTCCCCTTCACACCCATGACTCAGCACTGAGCTGAAAGGAACATCTCTTAATATTAGTATAGAACAGGTTGCCCAGAGAAGTTGTGGATGCTCCATCTTTGGAAGTCTTCAAAGCAAAGTTGGATGGGGTTTTGAGTAACCTGTTCTAGTGGAAGGTGTCAGGGTTGGAACGAGATGATCTTTAAGGTTACTTCCAACTTTAACCATTCTGCGATACTGTGATTCTATGATTAGTGATAAGGTTTTAATCTCTGTGACTCATTCAGTCAGTGGTTTAACTGCTGATATTTCCAGTGAGAATGCCAATGACATGGGTAGATCTGGTGATGGGAAGATACTGGTGGCCCGGAAGCAACATTGATTTCACATCAATGAAGAGACTATTTATCACCAAGTGTGTAGATACTTTTTCTACAGAATGGGTTTGAGTTGGAGAGAGGAAGGACACTTCAAAGCCTGGGTCTGACCTAGTTCCTTGGAAGCACCAGACTGAAATATTTGCAGGTTAAGCATGGGTTTTTGTTTCAGATTGGATGTTGGTATGTTAATCTTTAGTCTGAGAGTGAAATTCCTCCACTTAAAGGTGATGGTGGGAAAGCATATGATAAATGTTGAACAGCAGCCATGCTGATGAAGGTGAAAGGGAGCAGAGGTGTCTCTACAGAGTGAGACCATCTAGTTTGGTAACTCCCTTGATGATAACCAAGAGAGAGAAGAATATACGAAAGAAAGCTCTCCAGGGGTGAGCCTTCCTCAGCAGATCCTCCCAGCAACCAGTGGTTAAATATGCTAAGTGCTTCTTGGGAGTGTCCTTGAGTTGTCCCCATGGATCAGGTGCTCCTGACATAGCTCATTACTCTCTGCGTGGCCCAAGCCATGCAATGTCTGGCCAAATGTCATGTTTATATAGATTAGTTCAGGTCACCTAAATCAGAGGTGCTAAGTTGGGCTTGGCAGGAGAGCGTTGCAACACCAAGTGCACTGATGATGCTGCAGGCCATTAATTTTAAACCATGCTCTAACACTAGGGATTATCTCAGGGGACTGGAGCTCAGCACTTGGTCCTCTGTAATTCTGTCACTTAAACCTGGAAGGTTTAAGTGCCCCCCCTCCATAGCATCTACTGGGCACATCATACAGAGCACTGGTTGTATCCATGAGTGTAAGTTCCTGTGTAATAAGTAGGATTTAATGAGAGGAACAGACCTTAGAAAATCCCATGCGGCCCTCTCTACATTAGTTGTGTAGTAGCGTTGTCTCCTTGGTGGCTTGATGCTGGGAAGAAAGAGATACAACCCCTTATATCTTTCAGGAGCCTCTTCCAGGTCTCCAAAGAAGAATGGAGTGTAATTTGGCACTTATTATTTCATTGCATCAGCTTTTCTGAGTCTGGGAGTGCTCTTAGCACAAGCAAATAAATTACCCATCTCATTTCGCTGCGTGCTCTGCAGCCAGCCATATGTTTGAGCTTGATAGAGATTCTTATCTCCCAGGCTAAAATTACTCAATGGAGGATGACATTTCTTATCAAGGGCTTTGCTGAATCAGAGAGTGGCCCTGGCACCCAGTTCTGAGACACCGCTCCTCTTTGTCCAGCCTCCCAGCCCAGCGATAAATGGATTTGTGTCTGTAGGTCAGAGGTGCTTGCATCAGGGTTTTGTTGCAGATCCGAGGCTTGTCCCTGTGCCCAGGAGGGGGTGGGATTGAGGAGGGGAAGCAAGGCTGTTCGTTTAACTAAAATTGTGGGGTCTACAGCTGTGCAAACACATCTTCACCTGGAAGATCCTTGTATGCCCGGCTGATAACGTCAGGCTTTGCAGCCAGTCTGAGCCAGGGACCCTCTTTTCCCACCACACATGAAGGCTTTGCTGCAAATTAGGTGGTAGCCATCCTACCAGCAGCCATAGCTTTTGTCCAGACCTATTCACAACTTGCATAAACCTTCATCTCTCCATCCTCCCACCTCTTGAATGGATGAGCTATTTTCCCTACTCTCTTTCCCTTTCTCTTTTGTGTGCTCTGAAGTTGTGTCTGGTAATTGCTGATCATTCAAGGTATTCTCTGGGTGCTGGGCAGGTAGGAGAGAGCCAGGGAGAAACCACTGCTCTTCATTATAACTTCCTCCCTCTCCGCATCTTCCGTTTGCCTTCTCTTTGCTCCTTTGAGGTGGAGAACCGAATGCACGGGGTGTTCAGCTTTTGCAATGCATCTGCACAGAGCTCTTGATGGAGAGTTGTAGGACCTCTTGGTGGATTGTCCTTTCCTCTAGCTGAGCTCTGTCCATAAAGGCAGGTCTGTCCCTAGGAGCTCTCCTCAGCAGAAAGCAACACCAACCACTCACTCAGCAGAAAGCAAGACCAACCACTCACTCAGCCACCCAAGGCTGGTCAAACTCTCCATAAGAGGTTCCTGGAAAAGGCAGCTCTGAATTAGCATCTTTATTTTCTTCTCGCAGGTGGGTGTCTTCACCGGGTCAGTACTCTCATACAGTGTTGTACAAAGGACAGGGCAGGGTCTTTTCTCAGATCAGAATAAATCTGGTAAAATGCCCTCTTCCATGGAGAGAGAGTGTCCGAATGTGCACTAGGAGTTTTTTCTGCTAAATGGTCTCTTGTGAGTTTCTCAGTTTCTCTGTGACCGTAGCAAGTTACTCCACCTACCCTTTAATTACAAGTATCTTCTTGGTGGCCTGTGGCAGCCACATAATGCACAGCAAGAGGTAAAGTCCCAGGTGTCCAGCAAAAGACATTCTTTAGGTCAGTATAAGGTTGACAACCATGTTGGATGTGATGAGGACATTGTGGCTGAAGGTCCCACCACGAGCACCTGTGCCAGCTCAGCTCTGGTGTGCTCTTGGGAGAATGGGGTGGGTCTCAGAGTGATGCTGCCTCAAGAGGACCGCTTCGTTTCAAAGAGCCAAACCACTGACACCACATTCTGCACCGCCCCATGAGATGCCCCGAGATAGCAGCCCTCCGTGGTGTGGCGGTGGGCCAAGATTGCGTTGTGAGTGACTCCTCAGGGAGGCTCTTCTGCCATTGGCAGCAGCTGTCCTCTTTGTCAGCCTACAAGAAGTGCTGGGGCTGATGGGTACAGCATCTGCAGGGAGCCCCATCCTAGGGTCAGAGAGGGGGACAGTGCCACCCTTAACATTCCTGGGGATGTGCAGCCTTTGTCCTTCTCCTGAAACAGCATCCACAGCCTGATTTGGGGTTTTTTCCATGTCCCGCCTCCTGTTTTCTCTTATGCAGCTCAACACCCATCAGAGCTCACAATACAGGAATCCCAGCTGCTGATGGGTGCCATCACATGCAGGCTGGTTTCTCTTTCCTTCAAGCTTCCTCTCTTCACCATTTTCCTCCCTGAGTCTGCTGAATCACCCAGCCATCGCTGTCAGTGACCTCTGGCCAGCCTGTCAGCCCTTGGCCCTGTGTCAGCTCTTGGGCAACCACTGCCCAAATGCTGTTGCCAAAGGTCACGCTGGGATGGAGGTCTCCAGGGCTTTGCTCAGTGGCCAGGTCTGTACCACATCACACCACGGTCAGTTTTTTCCCTGCTGCCTGGCTCCTGCTGAGGTGTCTTGTTTATTGCTGGTTTGCCTTTGGGTGCAGCACTGTCCCATCCTTTAAAACGGGGTGATTGCCTCAAGGCAGGAAATGCAAACGGTTGCAGGGAAGCAGCATGCTCAAGGCTGGTGGCTAGCTGGGCTACTAGCCAGCGTAGCCAGGTCACTCCCAGCTGAGTCAGCCTGGCTTGTCCTATGGGGTGCCTGCTCTTCATCCTATTGCAGGCTTGTGTTGGATTTGTTAAAAAAGGAGAGGGGTTTCCCTCTGAATGCCCACCGTGTGTCTGTCATCTCAGGCATCGAGTCTCGCGGTGGCTACTGAATGGTTGCCGGATAACCTTGCCTGAGTTGGACTCAGGCAGTGTATCCAACGTGTGCACCTCATATACCCACCATGTGCACCCTATATATTCACCACGTGCTCCCTGCATACCCATAGCAAGCATCCCGCATACCCACGGCATGCAACCCATACAGCCGTGGCATCACAGCATGCACCCCACGTGTCCACAGCACGCACCAGGCGCACCCATCTCAAGCATGTCAAGATGAAGTACCAGGTAGCTGTGCTTGAGAGGATGAGGAGAGCTCACGACTTTGCTTCAGTTCCCAGAATGAGTTTGCAGTTGGAAAAAACCCATCCCAAACCATTCATTTTATTTGTCAGCTGAGGTAATTTTTCTCTAGAAGCCAGCAAGGCACAGTCAACCTGGGACCCCCAGTGCTCTTGCTAGAAGCCATTTTCTGGGTTAGGAATGTTGAAGTGATTCCAGCACATGGCCAGGATGTTGTTGATGCCCAGTTCTCGTCCTGCTCTGGCGCAGCCTCAGGTGATGTTGTAGCAGGGAGCTGTGGAGCAATCTGCTGGGGCTGTGGTTGGCTGGCTGTTAGCCATCTCATGTGTATCTCTGGGAGTGCGGGAATGAGGACTGGAATTATTCCCAGATACTTGAATCCTCAAATCTGTTTAGCACAGCCAGGAAGGAATCACCGAGTCTAGAAGAGCCTCCAAAATACCTGCCCTGTGCTCAGGGCTTCCCAGTTCCAGCATAGGCTCATGCGTGTGACGCGGGACAAGCCAGCAGAAATGCATCACACCGTGGGGAAGAAGTGGACAATTTGAGTCCCTTCCATTTTGAGCAGGTCAGAAAACATCTGTTAGAAGGGGAATCTTCAGTAAGAAGTGTCTGGGAACCTCTCCTTTAGAGCTTTGGTGTCTTAAAAACACGGAGCCTGTTTTCAAAGGTGCTGTGGACAAACAACGTGTGGACAAACACATCCTGTGTTTGCTCGAGCAAACTCCAGTACTGGCTTTTCCCCATCCAGTTTCTGTCCTCATGTTCAGACTCTGCTTGGTCATCTTCCCGCCTGATTTGTTACAGTAACAAACAGCTCATTTAGATAATTGCCATCTAGCTTTAATTAAGATTCTCCATGCCTTTTTAATCCCAAAAGAAAAAAAAAAAGGAAAAAGGTTTTCATCTTGATTGCTTCGGAGTATGGGAGCGTGCAACCGGGTGCCCTTGACTTCGGCAGTGATTTAAGCACACGCGTAAGTACTTCCTGATCTGAACCAAAATTACAGTAAATCTTGACGACTCGCAGCCGGAGTCTTTCATCTGCACGAAGCTCTGTGTAAGTGAAGGAAACATTGACAGCTCTTGGAGCCAACAGAGAGAATGTGCAAACCCTGGCAGGGAGGTGAACTACCGTGGAGTTCAAAGCATGACACGCTCCTTTGTGTGCTCTATCTCAGTTGTCAGGAGGGAGTTAGCTCTTAAAATGCGACGCTAGGGATAGGGACGGGGTTGTTTTGTGCTTTCTTTGCCGAGCGTTGAGGAGGCTGGGTGCTGCCCCGTCCCACAAACTCCAGCTGGCTGAGCATCGCGGGATGCGGGATGAAGCTGCGCTGGAGTCACTCGTTTCCTTTGGTGCTGCAGGAGTAACTTTACAAAGCAGTTGGTCCATAGCTCAGGAAATACTTTTCTCCTGACCGCATCCCCAGCTAGTGATTGCCCTCCCCCTCTGGAAGGCGAAGGCAGGAAGAGTGAAGTTCTAACTGAAGGTCCTCAATTTTCAAAATTGGTCTGATTTTTTTTGTGTTTTGTTTTGTTTTAAACTGTTGGTCTTTGTATTACTCTAAGGTACCTTTCATTGGGCTTTGCAGAATGATTAATTTATTTTGAAAATTTTAAAAAGGGAAGTGTCCCAGTGATGGCAGCGCAACTCAAGAGGACTGCATGGGATGCGTGCAGGTGGTAATGCCAGGAGGAAGGGATAAGAGGTCAAAACAAATGCAGTTTATGCAAAGAAATTCTGCCTGGTGAGGGCAGTGAGCTGCAAAACACCTTCCCAAGGAGAGACAGAGCATCACTGCTTCGCTTGTGTGACACGGGGTCCAGCTTTCTTCCCCAGGGGATGAGCTGGTGCATCTTTTCCATCTCTAATGTCTCCGCTTCCTCATATCTGATGTCAATAATTTATAAGGATTGAAACATGATCATGGGGCCGTCTGTGCAAGAGGAAGGGTAAAGCCTGGGGCCAGGCAGTGTGCAGGGGACCTGGTACCTAATGCAGTGCATATTCTTCGTGGGCAGTATGCCAGGTCAACAAGAGCCAGACTGGTGCCTGAGCCTTAGTAAAGTCACCTCACTCAGTCATTTTGGTTTTTCCATCCTTTTCTCCATGTCTCCTTTCTCCCTCCCTGTTTTCCTTTTTCTCCTCCTTTCCTTTCATCTCTCCTCCCAGTTTTCCCCTTCTTTTTTTCCCTTTTATCCACTCTTTGTCACTGGTTCTGACTGTGAAAAATTGGCAGCTCTTTTTGCCGGGCAGGAGCAGATTTTGGCTGTAATTGAGCCGTGGGCATTTTGGCTGCATAGGAACTAAACAAAGGGGCTGTAACTTCTGTACCGGTCTGCCTTGAGCTTAGGGATGAAAGAAATCACCTTTCAATGCAGGAGGGATATCTGTGGAAGGCTGTGCTGGCAGCGGGGTGAGAGATAGCTTGAGGTGGAAGGAGGTAGGCAGATTTTTCTCCATCTATAAGTAGCCAGTGAATGTAAAACCCCTGAGGCGTGTTCTAGTGTGAATAGCTGCGAGTGAAGCTGCAGCAGAGTTTAACTGCTTGGTCCCAGGATGCAATGAGTGCTTTAAGCTTTCTGGAAAGCCACACGAAGCAGAGCCGTATCTTGCTAGTTTTGCTGCTTCCTCCCTTGGCAGACTTGCTCCTCACCAGGAGCTCTGGAGATTGGGAGAAGACAGTGCAGAGTCCTTTTGCCATTCAGAAGGCTGAGATAACAAGTGCAGCAGCTAGAGTTGTTCATCAGATAAAATAAATAGGCCAAACTCCAGGAGTGGGCTCACCTCAAGGAGAGTTGCCCTTTATGCCTCAATGGGCAATCTCTTCTATGAGAACAGGCTGAGAGAGTTGGGGTTGTTCAGCCTGGAGGAGGGAAAGCTCTGGTGAGACCTTATAGAGGTCTTTCAGTACTTAAAGAAGACTTACAAGAAAGATGGAGAGAGACTTTTTACCAAGGCCTGTAGTGACAGTACAAGGGGTAATCACTTAAACTGAAAGAGGATAAGGTTAGGTTGGACATGATGAAGAAATGTTTTATGATGAGGGTGGTGAAACTGTGGAACAGGTTGACCAGAGGAGCTGTGGATGGCCCATCATTAGAAGTGTTCAGGGCCAGGTTGGGCAGGGCTTAGAGCAACCTGATTTAGTGGAAGATGTTCCCTGCCCATGGCAGGGGGTTGGGCTAGATAATCCTTGATGTTCCATTCCAACCCAAATCATTCTGTGACTATATGATTCTTCAAATCTGGCAAGTTGTGATCCCCTATTACAATTGATCCATTTGCGCTCAGAGGGAGGAAATGTGGCAGTTTCAGTCCGTTCAGCAGCAGAAAAGTCCTTATGCCAAGAAACTGCCAGCAACTCCTGTGACTCAGAGATGGCAGGTTCAGCAGAAAGGTGGAGGAGTGGATGAGCCTTGAGCCTGAGCATCCCTTCACCTGCACAGGTTAGGTGGGTCAAAACACCATAAAAGACCATGGACGAATGTCTGTGAACCTACAGAGTTATTCTTAGACTATTGCTCCTGTCCAGGTCTCCAGAGAAATGGGTTGGCCCACCAAATCAGATGGGAGTTGATCATAGTTAAATTGAAAAGTGGCATTTGCTGGCTTGTCTCTCCATGGGTTTTCTCTTGGCTCTGTTTTTTGAGAGCTCATTTAAATGGGCAATTGCTCATCCCTGTGCCTGGGTGGCTGGTCTTGTCAGTCTCCCTGGTGTCACTCATGGAAATAAATTGTAAATATATATATTTTTAAACTCAGTGCTTTCATTACATCAGATGCAGTGGCATGGTCTCCTTTTTGTGCCATCTCAAATTTATCCTTCAAACAACATGCGCAATCTTTCAGCACCATTTCAAAATATTGCAATAATATTATTGTAGCCTCAAGTGTTATAGTTATTTATAAGAGCAGGATGCTCATAGTTTCCTGGGATTCCACGGTATTTTCAGTTTTTGGCTTCTCTTTGAGACTCGTGTAAACCACTCTTTATTTTCAGCAAAGCATCTGTTTTAGCTTCACGATTACTTTGTCTTTTGGACTGAAAGGGGCCTCAGAGTGTTTTAACCTCCTGCTTCCCCTGCCTTGTAATCTCCCCAGGGTTTGCCAAGCTCCTTCCCAACATGAATGGGGGGCCGGAGAGGGAGGAGGGAAAGGGGGGGTGGTGGGGGGGGATCCGCTTCCGATGAAGTCAGACCAACTCTATCCTGCAGCGGGCCAGCCGGGAAGGACGCGCTGCATCCGCTGCTCCCAATGCTGCCAGCGCCGGATTAGGGAAGCTGGTGGTGACTGCACTCCCCCACCGACAACCTTCCCATGGGAAGTTTTTCCCAACAGGAAGATGCGTGAAGTTATTAAATACTTCCCAATGTGTTGCTAAAGTTTCCCTGCTTATGAGTTAGGTGCTTATTTAAAAAAAGAGAGGAAAAAAAAAATATTTTTTTTTTGACAGTTTATGTACTTTTTTCACTTTGTTCTACCTTTAAGTAGCTAAAAATCCTTTGCTCCATCAGAGGTGCAGTGGGTATTGGCTTTGGAGAGCACCTACATTTCAACAAATTGCTTTATCCCAACCTAAAGGGATATTATAGAAAAATTTAGGTCGTAGGTTTGAAGGTGTTCCACCTGCTTGAAAAAGAAGAAAGAACCGTGCAGCCAGGGTTGTAACTCGGTGCCACTTTTTTCTAATGTTTCTGTTTGTTTGCAGAGTACCACCCCTGAGTCCCCATCAACAGCAAAGACCTCCTGTGCTGTGCAGTCCCCATGCATCTGCCAAGGTCACGGGCTGCAGTGATGAGCCAAGTGATGAGCAGTGATGAGCAAAGGACAGAAGAGAGGGGTCATCCCCATTTCCACTGCAGAGTCCTGCAGGAGATCCAACATCTCACCCAAACTCAAGGGGTATTACTGTATGATAAAGCTGGGGCTTGAAGCACTGCCAACTGAAGGTGTCTCAGCACCTCAACCTTGAGCTGGGTCTACTCCTGGGATTGCTGGAGCTCAGTGAAGAGCTTGGGCTGCCTCAGGCCACCCTTTGCTCTTGAAGCAATTTTGGGTTTCTCTGAATGCCTGCTCCTGAGGGTGGTAAAGGACTTTATGTCCACTAGAAAACATGGCAGGCAGCAGAAGCCTTGAGTAATTTGGTACCATGAGAGCAGGTAGAAAAGGAAACATGGAGGTGGGAGGATACCGCTCTTCCTTCCTCTGTGGCTCTTCCTTCCTCTGTGTCCTCCTTCCCCGCTTCATCAGTCCATCCTTCCTCTTCCCACTCAGTGCTCTGCCCCATCTGCTTTGGGGGTGATCCTAGCATCCCTCCTGGTTTGAGAGCCAATTGTATAGCTGATGGATGCTGCCTTTTTGAAGCCCTACTTGGGGCTTGTTTTTGTTTGCTCATCTTAGAGGTTAAGTGTGGGAACAGTTGCAGCCCAAGATGACAAGAGCTGACAGCTATATCTAACATATATTTCAATTTTTGTTATCTTCCCGCAGCTATTTTCACAATACTCATATAAAAGGTCCACTTATCGCGCTCCTGCCATGGTAGAAATGGCTAAAGAAAACATCCCTGTTTGTTTATATTGAAACTGGTATGGTTTGTGGTTTTATGTTTTTTTGCTAGTTTTTTTTTTTTTTAAATCATCCTGAACTCTTGAGCAGATCAAGGGCAGTCTTATCTCTTCTACATAAGTGTAAAGGTAGGACAACTACTGTCATTTACCGTGGGATTGCATGGTCTCATTTTCAGACTCAGGCTCCCTCTTTTGTAAATAAACAGACAAAGCCCTCTGCAAATGCTGGAGCACATTAATTTTCCCCTCCCTTTTCTTCCTCGTTAAGGTATGGTGCATTATAGTTATTAGAAGGCAGGTCCCCTATAGCACAACAGTTGCATCATCATCAAAGACAATATTTTAAATTCTTCTCTACAAACAGCTGCATCAGAGTGATGGATGTAGAGGGGTTTTGTGTTGTCCTGGGACAATGCCAGGTTTGCATCCACATAACTACAGCTTGCATGTAGTGGACCAGAGCTTGTGCACATCTGCCTCTCTGCACACAACCATCACTGCTCTGAAGTTTCAAAACCAGCCTGGAAGCTGGGGAGATGGCAGCCTGAGCGGTGCAAGGTTGCGTTGGTACCCCTGCAAGGCTGGTCAGGGTTTGGGGTGCTGGAGCTTCTCTGGGACATCAGGGATTTGGGAGAGGAGCTGTGGGCCTTTGTGTCATTCCCTTCTGGTGGTTGGTGTGGTTTCCTTCTTCCAGGCCAGTGTTCAGGAGATGTCCTCCATCATGGCAGTGGCATTTGTCCAGCCTGGAAAGGCAGTCAGGGACTTGTTTAATTACTTTAGGGGCTTTTTAAATTAGTTTCACTAAGAGGCTTCAAACCAGGGGAAGGAAGGGCTTCATATTTCATGTCTATTCTCATGTGCTGGGCTGAGACCATGCTTGTCTGGTGGGGAGGCAGAGGGGTTTATCATGTCTTTACAAGTCTTTGTGTCTCTGGTCATTAGCTATATGCAAATCATAAGATTTTTAAATGGGCCTAAGTTTGCATGGAGTAAATGAGTCAGATCTTTCCCCCTTCACTGTGGCCTTCCTGCCTGCAGGTGGGTGCTGGGCAGGAGCCAGTGTGCCAAGGGCTTGCTGCTCTGCTCCAGCAGCTCCGGGTCAACTGGAAACCGGCTCCAAAGTCTGCGTTCCTTTGATCACTGATTAGTGAACTCGGCTATTTAAGGCAAATGTTACAGCTTTCTGGGAACTGTCACCTGAGTTGCCACATAAATGGCATGAAATTAGTGTCAGGGAGCCAGTCCAGCTGACATGGGAATGTTTCACACTTGCGTGGAGATACAGGAGAGGACCTTTCGGTGCCTTTGGACGTTAAGGAATTCAGCCTTGGTGCCCCTCTGACAAGTGATTTTTCTGCCTGCTTTGTAAACCATGAAAATGAAACATGCAGATGAAGAGATTTACCCGAGATCGTGTAGGATGTTGCTGCGCTTGAGATGAGAATCTTCCTCTGCCGTGTCCCAGTTTTGTGCTCCATCTATTAATACACTGATGCTATTTTTAGCCCTCTTTAAGTAGCCACGTTGTTTGTAATTAGCCTCACTAATAACCTCTCTTCCACAGGCTGCAGGTCCCACCAGCGGAGCAGCACGCTCTTCCGAGCAAAGCCAAATAAAAGGGCGGCTAATAAAAGGCCTCCGCCTGTCGAGTTGGTGGTTGTTGGGCAGACACGTGTCCTTGCAGCTCTTGTGATCAGGCAGCTGCCTAAATACAGCTCCTGTGCCTCGCTGAAGGACGAGGTGTTACTACTCGGGTTTTCCGGGGCGTTACCTTGTTGACCTTTGAAGAAAGTGAAGCAGCACGGTCTCTGCGCCCTGTGCTGAGTCAAGGCTGCTGCTTTCTAAGAGAGATAGCATCTCTCATTACCCAGAGCCAGAAATTCAATTAATGGCTGCAGACATCTTAGGTGACGACTATATTTGCACCCCTGATGTACGGCAAGAATTAGCAGCTACTGTAGAGACTGGGAGGTGCGCTTGGAGCAGCTGGATGAAGCTGGGTGACCAAACCAGATGCAAATCCAGAAGTGGATTGACCGTAGAGGAGGTGACACTGAGCTGCAGTTCTCTTATGTGCCACCGGTGGCTGTGATATTCCTCCATGAAAAACAAAATCACTTCACCAATTCCAGGGTGAAAGTGCTGTCTAAGCAAACGATCAGGTTAGTGGTTAAGAGGAATAGACTATTTTCACATGTCCTTCTTAAGAATCCAAACTTCCAAGCCTAAAAATAAGGGACTCAAAAATATTGTAGAAAATAAGGAGCTGGATGACAGGAGTGCTGTGTCACCTCATTGCATGCTCACTATGTGACTTTTGCACCAACGGTGTGTGGAGCAGAAGTTGTAGGGGCAGCCAAATGAGCTGACCTTTGAGAAAGTGTCCACGTCAGAGGGGTTATCAATTCCAGAGCCGTGACCTCTTGTGAGAGCACCACTCGGTTGCCTCCATATCTGCAGGATCTGTGTGAACGTCACCACGTTTTACATGCAAGATTATTCTTTTTTTTTTTTTCATTTCGTCTCTCCCTCTTTGATATAACTATATTGAGATAGTTATCTTCGACTGTGTGCACACGCATGCAAGCCAAGCTGGTTCACTGAACGTGGGCACAAGCCATGTATGCTTAAACCGGTGGTCTTTATTCAGGCAAAGCCCCTGTTGATTTTTCCTCGCTTCTGTAAATTCCAGAGCCTCGGTCCAAAGCTGGCGGTGCGCATTTATTTGCCTTTGTATCGTAATACAGATGGGTGATCACTGTAATACCACTACCTTTATTTGCCAAAAGAACTATGTAGAGCTGTGATAGATTGCTACATAGATAATTATTGATTATTTTTTTTTCTGTCCCCTGCAAAACTGGCTAGGCTAAATGGTGTGGTTCAGGTTTGCAACTGATTTGGGTCTGAAGACTTCTTTTTTTTTCTTTTTTTTTCTTTTCACTGATGATTATTTATAGATGGCAAAACGGTCTTTTCTTTTGGAGAAATCTCCTAATCTGTGCCTAATATTATATCACACGTGCCACGAAAGCACTGCTAGGGCTAGATTACAGCTGTGGCTGGTTCAATTCCGACCCAGCGCTTTATTCGCATCTTGACAGTAAGATGTAAGAGAGTGGCAGGTTTTCCCCCTTTCCCCCTGTATACTGATTTCCTATGAAACGTATATTTAGACATTCAAAAGGCATATGCAATTTTGACCTGGAAAAAAACCCCAAGCCCAAACCCCAGAGTTAAAGACTGTACCATAAAGGTCTCAGAGGAGCAGATGTTCACCTAGAAAAGTAGGGGAGGTTTCCTAGAGGACAGATCACCCTCCTGAGACAGGCTGTTGGCTGGGTCCAGTTCTTGTGTCCTCCAGATAAATTGAAATGGAAAGAGGTGGACAGGAAGGGCTGGGAGGGGAGAGCACGGCTTGCTCAGCCCAGTTCAGGTCTATCAGGGAGGTGATGACCTACTGAAGCAGAAGGATGCTGTTAGTTCAGGAGCAAATGGATCTCACCCGGCATGACTGTGCTTAGGCTGGAAATGAGAAGAAAGTTTCTAATGATGTTAGGATTGGTTTTGCAGAAGCTTTTTAATCAGAATAGTGGGAGCGAGGTGTTTAGTTTGTTTCTGGGAAGGATTTTGGTTTGCCTGAGGCAGATGCAGAGGGAGTTCATGCTCCAGGGAGGTGCTTCTCAATCTTAGGTAAAAAAGGAAAAAAAAAAACACAGAGAGAGAGAGAAGAAAATATATATAATGAAAATGAGTTTGAGGATTCAGGAGAGAATAAGTTGGCCTGGTTTTATTTCTAAATGTCTGTCCCCATACAGAGCCTGCTCAAATGAAGGAATCAGTTTTATTCCGAGGCTGATGGTTAAATGCAGAGAGTGACTGTCTGAGGCCATGGTTTCATGGCTTCTGTCATCCAGCGTGAGCGTGCCAATGCCAAAGGGGCTGGTCCTACTGACTTTCGTCTCCCATACCTGTTGTTGGCGCTAGGCTTCACGTGACCCTGCAGCAACCTGGGTCGAAACACTGACTTGAACAAAATTTAGCCCAGAAATAAAAAAACACAGTCAGGCTTGTTCTTGATGGTGACAGCTTCTGCACTTGCCTTACAAGGGCCCTCATCCCTGGGGCAAGTAGGAAAGATAGAAGTAGCTCTTAGCAGTTCCAGAGAGCGCGGTGTGAAGCTGCCGCCACAGTGGCATTCCCAGTACAAGAAGGACATGGACCTTGTAGAACAGGTCAAGAGGAGGGCCACAAAAATGATCAAAGGGCTACAACACCGCTCCTGTGAGGACAGCAGAGTGGTTCAGCTTGGAGAAGTGAAGGCTCTGGAGAGACCTTATTGTGGCTTTTCAATACTGAAATGATGCTTATAAGAAAGACGGAGAGAGACTTTTTACCAAGGGCTGTAGAGACAGGACAAGGGGTGATGGTTTTACACTGGAAGAGTGTAGATTTAATTTGGACATAAGGAAGAAATCTTTTATGATGAGGGTAGTGAGACACTGGAACAGGTTTCCCAGCAAAGTTGAGGATGCCCCATCACTGAAGTATTCAAAGTCAGGCTTGACAGATCTTTGACCAAGCTGATCTAGTGAAAGATGTCCCTGCTCATGGTAGTGGGCTTAGACAAGATGATCTTTGAAGGTCCCTTCCAACTCAAACCATTCTGTGATTCTATGAAATGCTGCCCTAGCCAGTCCCAAACTTTTGTTTGTCAGTCCCTTCCAGGTTGCAGGAGATGGAGGTGGACATTTCAGACTTCACGCTTGAGTGTGGAATCTCAAGGTTTGGTGTTAAGGGCTGGATTGATCCCCATGGCCACGTTCTCATGTCTGTTGCCTGCTTTCAGGCAAGCCTACAGAAGCTTTTTGCCCACCGCTGAAGCTCCTTGCCCCACAAAATCTCGCAGTGGGCTACTAGGACAGCAGATGGTCTCCTCTCGGCTGGCAAGAGCCTTTGTGGCAGCCTGTGTGAAACACTTTGGTGGCTTTTGAGCTGTCAGGGCAGGGTGATTCATACAAGGGGTTTTCTCTTCCTTTCTGCCATGTGAAGGTGGGGAGGTGTTTGGAGTTTTCTCCCCTCTCTGACCCTGCTCCCCAGCCACCGCTCTGAAATCTCCTTAAGACACCCATGCGATGACTCAGCTCCTTTGGGAGACCCTTGGGGTATTTCCCCCGCCTCCTCAGCATCTATTTCTCTGGTGAGAAAGTCCTTTACAGTTTGGCCCCAGCTCTTGTGGCTCACTGGAGCCTGCCGAGGTGCAGGCAGGCAGAGAACACAAAGGTCACGTATGGCTGGGTGTGAAAGAGCAAGCACCCTTGTTCAGGGTTGATTTTATCAAACAGATTTGAAACAAAGTGTTTTTGCCTTTTTTCCTTTCATTTATTGCACCATTACATTATTTGCAGTTTAGTTGCTGAGCTTCTGTGAAAACAGCGTTAGGTGAGGAAGCATCCCCTGTGTTCACCATCGCTTTGCAACCTCCGCACGGGTGGGTTGGGGTTTCCCTCCTGTTTGGGATTTATGGGCACAGGTCCCAAGCAGCTCTTCCCCAGGCACCGGGTCCTTATGTGGACCCACACTACACTCCCTGCCAAACACTGATTGTGGCGTGGAAGTGATGAGCACAGACCCCCAGTCGGCCGTGTCCTCTCTAGATTTGAGTCCCAATCCCAAAAGGTGTGTCATGTACCACTGCTGCCATAGGTGTTTGCTGCAGCGTCCACCAGTGAGAAGGGTCATGTTGTGGTTGGTTTAGTGGTACATCACTCATACCTCATATGAACCTCATATGAAGTTGTCTTGCTCCTCCTGGTGTGTCTGTGTTTCATCTGATGACCCCAAGCCAACTTTCCCCCTGCCCCTGTAGGTGCTGTCTTGCTGCCCAGGTACCATCCCCTTCCTTTTACTTCTCTGATAACATGTTCTGATAGGTTTTTTTTCCCTCTTGTTTTCTTTACAGATTTAACTGGAAAGTATGATCAGCAGGAGCAGCTTACTCACCATTAGATAAGTATTACAGATGACTCATGCTAGAACATTGATAGCTGTGTGGCTGAGTATGTTGTTTTATAACAGCTGTAGCATGATGGCAAGAGCCAAGAACCTTAATTCTACTATCCTCGCTTTTCTACAAATGTGCTTTAGGTCTCTGGCACCTTTATTTCCTTAGTTTGTCCATCTAAAGGGTTCACAGAGTTTTTGCTTCCCTCAATGGGGCACGGGGTATGGGGCAGCCCATGTTATTTCAAGCCACACTTCAAGATGTCACCTTAAAATGAAAGGTAGCAATTGAAAGGCTGCAGCTTTGTACGTCTTCTTCAGGGCAACATGCAGGTTTTGTCCTTTTAATAGATGCTGTTAGTGGCTTTCCTCGATTCTTTGTGGTTTTTGTTTTTGTTTTCTTTCCAGAGCCATTTTGCCCTTTCCCCAACAGGACAGCCCAGAAGCTGCAGGAATAGGTAAGACTGGTGCTGTTGCAGTACGTTAATGTTGAGTCATTAAAGGCGAAATACTGGCTGCACTAAAGTAAAAAAAAACTGTTGACTCAACGGCAGTGAGAGTTGTACCTGACATGCTCAACCCCCTGAATCCACCTGGGATAACCATGTTTGGAGCCAAATATGGAGGCTAGCTGGGAGCATGCACCCAAACTACCTCTGCTTCAAAAACCGCTGTTGTTAAGGTTGTGCGAGCAATAGGTGATGAGAATTAAGGGGGAGAAATATGTCCTTGGCGGGGGGGATGGTGCAGAAGGAGATAAGCTGTGAAGGTGGGGATACTTAAAGAGCAGCAGGACCTGCTGGGGATGTGTTAACCCAAGTGGGTTGGCAGGTGGCTGAGGTGGCTTTAGCTGAAGGTGGGTAGACAGTTTGGAGGGGTGCAAAGGGCCATGTGAGAATGAGGGAGATTGGACTTAAAAAGAGACATTTTTGGTGGGGAGCACTGCAGTGAGGGACATGCCAGTGATGGCAGCGTGCATGGTTTTGCCAGATGCTCCTATAGGCCTTGTCACCAGGGATGGCTGATACCCCACCTGGACCATGCACTTGGGCATCATCTCCTGCAGTTCACACTATGGCTTAAACAGCTGAAGGTGTTTAGTTTCCAGTAAGGTGCTGGACTGTGACATTGAATGGCTGTAGCATGAGCAGCACGTCCCTTTCACCAGTGCCAGCCTGGGCTGGGAGCTTCCAGTGGGGCAGAGGAGGTGTGTTAGGTGCTGCACTGGTTTTCTCAGTGAAAATCACCCAGAGCCCCAGTGCATGCATTAATAGAGAAGAGAAATCTAGCTTGAAAATCTGTGCTTGTGTCCTGAACACATGATTTCAATCTCTGCATTTACTATGATGGTCATGAGAACCTGAGGTTGTCCCATCATTGGAAGCATTCAAGATCAGGTTAGATGAGGCTATGAGCAACCTGATCTAGTGAAAGATGTCCCTGCCCATGGCAGTGAGGTTGGACTAGGTGATCTTTTAAGGGCCCATTCTGACCCAAACCTTTCTGCGGTTCTATGATTTTGATGCGTTGCTACATTCATTGGAAGAACTAGTGTGGGATCCACTTTGAAAGGTGTTCTGTGCTGAGGTCTATATGTTCTTCAGGCTCTTGTGCCACTCTGAAGTAAAAGAGCTGTGTCCTGCTTGTGCTATAAAAATAAATTGCGTTGCAGCTGACTCCAGGAGCAACTGTTGTAGCCGAAACCCCTGTGTGACGGCTTATACTGTAGGTTTAATTAGATCCCCACCCAATAAAGTAGAAAATGCCTTTAAGACATTCTCCCTTTAGAATCTGTATCAGATATGTGCCATGAACTGCACTCGGGACTAACTTGTTCTGAGTGTTAATCTAGCATTGCTCTTTGGGTAAGGGGTGGGTATTTGGCTCTTGGAGATGATGTAGCATCAGCCAGTGAATGTGATGGTAGAGGCATCGGGATTTCTACTGGCACATGTTTCCACTTTGAGCATGTCCTCTTACAGTGAGGAAAACCCAGCCCCAGTGAATGCTCTTTACCATCACTGAGTGGAAATACTTCGGGGTAGAGAAATGAAAGCACCAGCCCCTGCCCTACTTACCTTGCTTCTCTGGGGTCAGGATTGCAGCTCAGAGGCAGGATCTGGTGCTTCCCAGTGGACAGCCTCAACCATACGTATTCAAATCGAGCACCCAGGCGTGTCACCTCGCTGTGACGCGGGACTGAGAGCTGCACAGGGGCTTTCCAGCCCTGTGGGCCATTATTAGTAAGAGGGTTCACGCGTGGTGTGTCTTTTGCTTCACGTTGTGAACTGCCAGCGGACTTTAAAAACTGCTGCTGAGCCTTGTAAATAATACTGCAAAAAGTTTCTGAGAAGTGTAATAACTTCCCTAAATATATATATTTTATATAAATATATATATATATATAGATGCACAGGCGTGCGCTCGTGCTGAAAGTTTGCTGAGCCCAGTAGGGGATGTGTACTTGTGCTGTCATCTGGGAAGCTCAAGCAGATAAGGTGGTTACTGGGATTTTGCTTCTCTCTGTTTCTTTGAGAAGGTGTATTTTGGGACCTGTTTGTGGGTTTAGTAGGTAGGTGGAACAATTTAGAGCAATGTGAGTGGCCTGCACGGTTCGAGATTGTGCCAGCTGTGCAACTAGATTGGGGATTACAGATCCCAGGGCACCCAAAATCCAAATAGGTTTTTAAATCACACAGGTCATTTTAAAAGAGATAATTAAGTTCCTGAGTTACTCAGTAATGCCTACAAATGTTCCTGTGAATGGCTCATGAAGCACTTGCAGTCTAACTTCTGCCAGAGGTAAATGCGCTATTAAGAGCAAATTAAGTGCCCATGCAGCATTTTCTGCCTTGGAGTCTCAGGGTGTTTTACTGAGATGTGTTAATACAGCTGTGCTGAATGTACCACTCAAATCTGCACGCTCTGATAACCATCCTCTGGTGAAATGAATCCCAATGGAGCCATCTGAGATGCTGCTGCTCCTGGTTCCCACCCGGCCTGCTGCCAAAAGCTGCTACCTGCAGAGGCAGGGCTATGGGGTGGGATATGTGTGCATCTGCACCTTGACCATTGCTTCATGTGAGCACAAAACCATCTTTGCTTACTGGGAGACCTGGAGCACAAGGTGGGAAAGCCAAGAAGTGGCATATCTGTTCTGCCTCCCCCTGCTAGAAGGATGAGGGATTATCTGCTGGAAGCACATCAGGGTGGGGGCAGCAATATTCCAGATACTGAAGTTAGGCTTTCAGAGCAGTTTTGCTCTCTGGAAGTCTCTATTTCTTTCTATTTGACTGGTCAGTGAGGCAAAAGTCATCACATGGCATCATCTCCCATGTAGATTGGCAGTGCAGCATTTGGTTTCTGCTGTCAGTCAGTGGAGATCCAGTCAGCCTTGGCCGTGAGGTTTAAAGTGTGATGGAGGAGATGAAAGAGATGAATCGCATCTTCAGTTCCCTGGCTTCCCATACTCTTCACTGACTGCAAAAGCAGCCTATGTTGACTTGTTCAGGGGCAGACGCCAACACCGCAAATAGCTTTCCTTTGGTCAGATGTCACGTGCCCCTTGCCAGCTCGCTTGGACTACACACGTGCAGTTTAGGTGGCCATAGGGTAGGGCAGATGAATCCTGCACTTGCTGTAACAATGATCATGCCCCAGGCTATGGTGGGCTGTTTGGGGGGTATTTTTAAAGCAAGTTTTGTGAGCCCCTCTTGGAGCAAGACTTCTGACTAAGGCAGCAGTCAGATCAAGGCCAGCTTGGAGAAGGGGAAACTCCTATAGGTCACTGGCAGTTTGACAGTGCCTGTGACACCTGCAGGCTCCACATGGAGATGGGAAGGCAAGGGTAGGACTTCAGGGCATGGCACAAGGACTATGTGAGAGTTTTTCAGGAATAATATTGCTTGAGGCAGTATGGGGAAAGCAGAAAGTAAATATTATCCTCTTTCCCAAAGATTTAATTAGTTTTGCTTAATTAGGTTGCTTTGGGTCATGGCTCAAGGGTTCCATAATTTTAAGACTTGCCATTTTGATGTTGGTACCTAAGTTACACAGAAAGGATGCTGAGGTATTTCACCATGTTTGGGCAATTGTGCTGGGCAAGTGTCACAAGATGCTTTGATGAAACCACAGTGGTCTGTTATGAATAGTCTAAACAGTGGCCATCTAAGAAGCAGACCTCAGTACATCTGAAGTGTGTTTTAAACAGCATCAGCTTTGTGTGATAGCTTTAGGGGAAAACCTTGCAACTGACGGGAAGCCAACAGAGGGATATTTGACACTTCAATCAAAGGAAAGCGACAGGCTCAAAGTCTGCCCTGACATCTCACCCCGGCACATATCATCCTCGAGGCACTGTGCCAATCATGAGAACCACGTTGTCGCTTCTGCTCCTTATAGTCTCTCCAGGGTGGTGGTGTGCTGCTAACGTGGCATGGAAATGCTTGTTACCTACCATCAGTCACCATGGGCCACGTGAGATTGGGGAGCATAAGCTCATGGGCCTTTGGCGAGCGATCTTGTACCGGTGCACGGGAAGTTGTGCCAGTGAGCTCTGGCCACGTCCCTTTTCGGGTCCCAGCATCCTCTCTCCCTTTCAGATGGTCTCTGGTGCAGGTGTACTGGGGCTGGCTCTGCCATCTGCATGGGTTATGGTGGCAGCAGACTTCCCCCTACAAGGGGAATTTTCCCTGGCTGCCACATAGGCTGAGTAGTTAGCTGATAAAGCCTGGCTCTGCTGCCACAACAGATCTATAGATGTATCATGAACAAGGAGAAGGGGAAGCACCTGGAGACACATCTGCATCAGACCATGTCACACCACTGTCCAAAGTGGGCAGCAGCCCCAGCCAGCAGGTTCGCACAGTGCCAGTGTCCTGCCCATATGGAGTCACCAGCCTGGCTGCCTGTCCCAGGCACTGCAGGCAACATCCACCTGGACACCTTTGCTTGATTATTTCCCCCCAGCTTCACATTTTTCTTTGCATTTGGAGTCGCAGCCTGAAAACGCTTGACCTAAACCCTCTGCCCTAACGGTTGCTCATCTGAAAGTGTGGAACCAGTTCACAGCAGCTGCTAAAATAGCAGAACTAAAGTGGTAAATGAAAAGTGAGAAGGTGATTAAGACCCAATTTCCTGTCGTGGCCCCGCAGGGCTCCTGCTGGCGATGGAGACATTGGTGTCGTTCACAGTGGCGGTGCGAAGCGTCACGGGCCTCAGGCTGCCTGAATCACTTGCAGACTGCCCTGTGCTGCTTAGTTATCTGAGTACTTTGCAGACATTTCGTGAGTGTGCTGGGACAGACTCGGGGGGACGATGAGCATCCCATTTTAGGAAGGTGGGAAGAGTAGGGAGCCCAAGTGGGGTGGTCTTTTCTGAGTCAGGGTTAGAAGCAGCCATGGTGAGACCCAAACCAACCCCAGTGCAAACTTGTGATTGTTGCTTTGTGGTACCTAGAAGAGCTGAAAGAGTGCACAGGATTTGGGAACACTAGGGATGCCAGTCCTCTGGATTTTTCTCCTATCTCTGCCAATAAATTGCTTTAGACTCGCCATCTAGGACTGGTCAAGAGGGAAACACAAGGGAGAGAAATTGCAGCTGAAGGGATGGTGAAGCTCCCTGGCTGGTGCTGTTTGCTCTTAGGGCATAGAAGCTGTTCGCCTGTCCTACTGTTTGAGCTCTCATTTATCTGGATGTCATAAAAAAGCAAATGCATGAGGATTAGTTTGTTCTTTTTGGCTTGTTGCACCAGAGGTTCATGCAAGGAGAAAACAGCTGAGTGCAAAGGAGGTGCTGAGCTGATGGCTGTTCCTCAGAGGACACCATTTCACATGTACTCACTAACAGGTAATGTGTGTTTGTTAGTGCCAGAGGCAGCTTCTAGTTTCTTTCTCACCCTGGAAGTCCAAATCGATGCTCTCCTGTGTGTGCTTTAAAGGGTCCTGGGTCCATGCTGTAGTGGTTTGACCCTGATGTGTTTCAGCGATCCAGATCACATCAAGTAAACTGTACCCTGACTGAAAGCTAATGGAGCAATGATGGGCAGCGCAGAGATAGGACTTTCGTACACCACCTCACCCTTTGGAAAAAGCTAATTGCAAAACCCACTGCAAATAGGCCAGAACCCCATTGACTGTGAAATTTGTTCTGTGCTTAGTGGTGATGCATCTTGATTTCTCAGCAAAAGAGCAGCTGAACAAGCCACTTGCTGCTCAGAGGTGGTGGCAAGTAGAGAGAAGGAAGAGAATGGAGAGAAGATTGTTGTCGGGGTGCAGAGCTCTTTGAATCAGCTACGTCTGCATTCTTGCCATAGGAACTGTAGCTCCTTCCCCTCTCCATGCCCCTTGTCATTGTCATAGCCCTGTGGCTTGATGAAGGCAGCACTTGACCCAGTGTGCCAGGGGCTTGCAGCAGGAAACTGGGGTCTTTGCTCTGGTCCCACCGCAGGCACATGGCCCAACAAGGAGGACCTCGGGCATGTCTCCTACTGGGTCATGTCACAAAGAGCTACCCCATACACTAGAAGATGGGTTTTGCTGCCCTTTTTCAGAGTAAGGAGAAGCAGGCAGGGCAAAATCTGCAAGCCTACATCCATAATTGCAGTCTCCAGCAAGATTTGGACTACCTGAATGAGTGCAGGAAAAATGTCCATCTGTTGTGACACTGCTTGTGTGAACTTTTGTACCCCTCAACAAAGCACCTCCTATTTCTTTCTGAATTTGAAAGTCACAGTAGCTCCTATCAAACCCTGGTGCTAAACCTGCCAGATTCTCTCACTACCCTTTGCTGTGCAAAGGACAGTTGCCATTTAATTCAGCAGTATGAGGGACCACTGGCTGAAACTCAGTGCCATGTGACATTTGGTCTTTTTGGCCTCTCAGCTCTTGGGGTCACCAGCATCTCCTCCCAAGCTGTTTTGTCCTCTGCACTCATGCAACATCCCTGGAAGTGTTTAAGGCCAGGCTGGATGGTGCTTTTTAGCAACCTGCTCTAGTGGGAGGTGTCCCTGCCCATGGCAGGGGGTTGGAACTTGATGATCTTTAAGGTCTCTTCCAGTTCTAACCATTCCATGATTCTATGATTCCATAAATCGGCACCACCAGCATGGCTGGTACAGGCTTTTGTAGTATGGAGGGCATATAAATGCCCTGCTCATATCTGATCAGTACTAAGGAAGTGTAAATAAAAATGTAAAAGCATTTTCACAGAGCAGGTCAGTGCATGGGAGAGGCTCCGGCAGTGGTGGTGTCGGGGAAGGTGTGCTGATTCGGGTCTGCAGTCGAGGTAATTGCACTGAAATGGGATCCTCTTCTGTTTCTTTCCTCTGATCCAGGATTATTTCTCTATTGGTGTGCAGCCTGGGGCATGCGTAGCCTGTGTGCAAAAGGTGAGGAAGGGGACAGAGAAGAGGGATGGCCCTGAGCCTGGCAGAGCATCGCAAATTGTCGTTTCTGTGTGAGGAAGGGGAGCTTGCTGACAGAGAAGTGACTTTCCGTGCTCAAGAGGAAACAGCCGTTGCCATGAGGGAGGGGAATGTTTTACACTTACCTCATGCCTTTCATCCCAGAGGAATTCAAAGCGCTTTTTAGACTACTTTCATAGTGCTGAGGAAGGGATGGATAAGTGGGAGGTTTTGCACGAAACGCCCTTCTCTGCCAGGAGAGTAGCACCTCATCGATGCAGCTGAGGTGCTGGGAGCCCCAACTTTTCAAATGCTCCACAACTTCTGCTGGGGAGCAAAGCAACACCAGAGCACGGCATAATTTCAGGTGTCCGGAGGAAGAGTTGCCAAGGATTGTTTTGAGTATTTTAGGAATTATTTTGAGGGAGGGTGGGTTAAAGGAGAGGAAATAGTGCAGATATGGGAAGGTAAATAATTGCTTTTTGAGCAGGGAGACCTTGAGGTGATAGCAGGGAACAGATTGCAGATGAATTTGCTGTGCAAAGTGCCATCATCCAGATGTAACACTCTTTTCTCTTTGCTAGAAAGGTCTTTCATATCAATCAAAGGAGGAAACAGCACTCAATTGGAGGAAACAACTTAGCCTTCATCTGGTGGTACCTGGCATAATCCCTAGTCCCAGTTCCACAGACCAACAAGGCTGTGGAATGCCTGAAAGATATGGAAAAGACAACATTTGTTCCAAGGATCAGAGATGTGTTCTTCTGGGATGATCCAAGTGCCCTTAACTAAACAGCCACAGCCAGCAATGACAGTTTTGCTGGCATCTGCAAGTCAAGGCACAGAAAGGCAGAAGGCTGTGCCACCCTCCTACTGTCCAGGCAGTGGTCTCAGGGTGGGGAGGATGTGGCAGATGTTAAAAAAGATGGTAGAAGAGGCAAATTCTGCCACAGTGAAGAGGCAGGAGAAGTTGGACAAGGTGGTCCTGGTCTCCACATCAGGCTGCAGAAGAGAACAGGGGTGGGCAGGTCACTGGCAGCATCCCCATTGCACTGAGGATGTCATACAAAAAGCAGCTTCCCATCCTGCAGTGCTTTGCAGCATGGCCATCCGCTAGCACATCTTGGGGATGATTTCTCCAACATGAGCTCATCTTCATGACCATGTCCATCAAGCAGTACTGGCGTACAGAAGAGCTCAAGAGCTGCACAGGAAAGTGACAGGAAGAGACCCTGGCCTGTAGTGAGCCATCTCCAGTGGCCACCCCGCCACTTTCTGGTTTTGCTCAGCCTGATGGTGGAAGAAGGTGTTCACACTTTGTAGTGTGTCCAGCTCAGTCCAGGTGCTGCAGGCCATGCTTTGATGTGCCTTCCCGTTGCTAGCTCTGCCAGCTTGGGTTGCTTGCTGAAGGATCAGTGGCGTGCGTTGGACTACATTTGCAAAGCCTGTGAGAAGACAGAAAAGGTCATTTCATCTGGGGTGCCGGGAGAAGGAAAGGGGCAAAAAGAGTGATGTCACATGGTTTGTCGCATTCCCTTGAGGAAGACAAAGCATCTCTGCGATGATGGGAGAGAGCAGCAGGGAAATAGCCAAGAGATGAAAACGGGCTTGCCCCTTAGCAACCCTCTACTGCATCTCCTCTGGTGTGTCTCTTCACCACCAACAGCAGGGAATAAAAAGGGATAAAGGGAAAAAAAAAAAAAAAGCAGCGAGATGGGTTTTGAACCGATGCCAGGGTTGATTTAATTAGATGTATTGAATTTGTTAACTTCTGAACGATGTGGCTGCTGCGCAGCTCAAACAACGAGCTGCGAGCGGCGACGGCAGCGCCGCACCGACCTGCCAAAAGGTTCAGCAAAGCAGAAGGATTGACCTACTTCCATCAGCTCTGCGAGGAGCGCAGGACAACGCCCTCCGCTCGCTGCCTCCACGCTCCCTGGAGAGCTGTGTATCCCTCTGTGCAGGGGAGAGGTCTCCTCTGGGCTGGGGTGCTGCCAGGGGAGCCCTTCATCACCCGTGGACTCCAGGGCTGGGTAAATATCTATGTGCCCATGGGAGACAGCTCGCTCGGAGCAAGGGCTCTTGCTTTGTGTGCTGACAGCTGCCTCCTGACTGACATTGATTTTCTGCTTCTCCCACCTATTGCGCCTTTAAAAAAATACTCCTGTGTTCTCTGATAATGGGCCTAAATGCTGTTGCAGCTGATAAGGGTGATAAAATCACCCGTGCACACTACCATGGCAACCTACAGCAATTGCTCCTCGCTCTTGATGTGTCTCTGCTCTTTGGCACGAGCACAGGTGTGCAGTTTTGGCTGAGGCTTGTCTGGGAATGACACAAATCTGGAAGACTGGAATTTGTTTAAGAGCTTTGCCATCAATGTGGAGCCACTGAGAGTTCTTGGCCTTGCGGCCACCCCTCAGAGCAAGATGTGCTTCTCCTTGCACCTTGCTGAGAGCCCTGGCAGTGCAGATTGCATCTCGAAAGAGTTGTCAGCACCAGGCATGAGGCCTCCAAAAAAGAAATTTTTTCCAAATGAATTTCATAGTGGTTATCGAGGGGAACTGCTCGGTGTCTGCTCCCAGTCCCACCATCATGTATGCATGCACGAATCCTTCCAAGCACCAGCATCCTTCTTGCAGACAGCCACCACAGGATCCCTGTAAGATCACTGTCATGCCTTACAGCCAGGTAACCTCCCATCTGGGGAAGTTCAACAACTGAGTTGGATCCCAATGTTCTGCCTCTGGTACCTGCCACGAGCCAAACACATCCCTTTCATTTGGCAGTCCTCTTCATCGCTCATTCATGCCAATGTCCTATGGAATTGGAGGTGTCTGTCACATGGTGAAGAGAAAAGCTGAATCTCCTTAAGCTACCAGCTTGGCAGTCATGCTTTTGTGGTTGGAAATGTTTGCCAACACTTTTGGAGCTAGAATACACCAGCAGAGATGTTTGCAAAGTACTCAAATATAGAAGTGCTGTGTGAAACCATGGTGTAGGTTGTGTTGAAGATCTTTGTATGGCTGAATGAGATGCTGACATGGGAGAGAAGCTTAGGCACATCAGCAGTCTCCCCTGATTATTATCAGTGTTAACCCCAGGGTGGTAACACCAGGCCTACCACACAGATCCTAGTGGTAGTCACACAATGCATTGGTGAACTTGCTATTTTATTGGGGAAATGAGGCAAAGCAGCACTGGGGAAATTGAGGTAATGCAGAGGAGATGACCAGGACATTGTTTCCCAGCACCAGAGCTCTGGCCTTTTCCTGCCTTGAGTGTGATTTCTTCCCCTGACCCCACAGCATCCCTCAGGTGGAGCAGAGAAGGATTGCATGAGTGGACAGATGAAAGAAGAAATGTTATTTCACTGATGAATGTCAGGAAATTTGACGGGAAGAAGAAATGGGCCAGACTGAAGGAACCCAGCAGTCTGCTGCTGCAGAGAAGACATCTCTTCATAGCATTGAGGCTGCTTTCAGGATTTGTGATTCAGCTTTCAAGTTGGTTGTTGATAGTTAGGAAGTTTTCGTTTTGACTTCGTCTGTTGACAAGGTGGTAAGAGCCCTGCGAGGATGCGTATCTCTCCATCAGGTATGACTAATTGTGTTGGGACAGCATGATAACACTTCTGTTTTTCTCTAGAACAGCTCCATTACAGACCGCCTGGTAGCTGAGCCCCGGCGAGTGTTTTTGTGTGAGTTTTGCTGATTGTGCAGCCCAGATAACCTGTGAGTGAGCAAACATGGAAAGTGTTGAATATTCAGCTCAAAAACCAGAAGCAGACTTGTTTCCTTGCTTGTCTGAACCGAGCTTTTAACTGTGTGTTGTCAGTGCTTTTCAGGAAACCCATCGCATCTGAGACATGTTGTCTGGTGATGAAGTGCTTCAATTTAGGGACAGCCACCAGGAGCTCTGCAAAGGCCAGAGCTCATGGTTAGGCACTGATGCCTTTGCAGTTCAGTCTAGTGCTTTGCTTTCCCTGTCTGCTCCTTGGAGAGCAAAAGTCTGTCCTTGCAAAATAGATGCCTTTTTAAACAAGAGCCAACAGAGTGATTTCTCTTAGTCTTGCACTCAAAAAACCAATCTCCAAAACAGGAAGCACATGGCAGAAGCTGGTAAATGCTTTCTCTAGATGTTGGCCACCGTTGGATCCTGTTTCTGCAGGAACTCAGGGGTTGCAACTTGAGGGATGAATTTAAACTTCTTGTAGTGGTTGCCCTCTACTCCTCAGGGTAATAGTTGTATGTACACATGAAAGCCATGCTTATGTCCCTGGAGAAGTGTGTTGGCATATATAAGCCTCTGACTTCAATATATCAGCTCAGTGGTAAATGGCCTGGTGCAGAAAGGGCTTTATTGTGCAGCTTTTCCCCTTGGCAGAGTTTAATCTTTGTATGGAATACAACAGAAAGCTCTCTGCAAGAAGCTACACAGGTTTCGAGCTGTGCTTGCCTTTGATGGAAATCGTTG
This sequence comes from Nycticryphes semicollaris, assembly GCA_013400055.1. Lineage (NCBI taxonomy): Eukaryota > Metazoa > Chordata > Aves > Charadriiformes > Rostratulidae > Nycticryphes > Nycticryphes semicollaris. The sequence continues at coordinate 1,456,355 of VXBJ01004049.1, forward strand.
CTTGCTCATCAAGGGGATTTGTAGTCATCTGCAAGTGGCACTAAAAGCATGCAAATGGGCAGCCTGTCCAACATACAAAAGTAGCGGGGGTCGTCTTGACCCTTTTTCTCCCCCTTTTTCCCAGGGAGGGAAGGCAGGTTTCCTGCCTGCAGCAAGGCACCCCTCTGGTTTAGGAGTTGAAGACCACTTCCATCATGATGCCGGCATGGGTGTCAGAGGGTGTTAGAGGAATTGGTCAGTAGTAATCAGAAGAGTGATCACCAGGAGGTAGTCAGTGTGGACATTCTGAGGGTGCTGACTTCTCATGATAAATTCACCAAAGGAGCATTTAAATTTTCTTCTCTCCTTGCTACCTTGGCTTTGTTGTTTGTTGTTGGAGGACAGGAGTTACATAAGGGGCTCTGGACACCTGAAAAGAAGGGCAGATTTGGGCCGTGAACTTGGCATCTGAGAACACCAAGGAGAAGACTGATCTGAAAGTGTGAGAAAGCTCTGGACTGAGAGAGGGCACGTGGCATCATGGTCTTCTGACCATGATCTGTCCAGGGTGAACACATGACAGATGAGGCATCTCTTGCAGGGACCATTCCATGTATCTGTAGCTCTTCAATAAAATAAGGATGTTATGCCATGGACAGGAGCAACCTGTCCATGTTGAGGGTGGTTCCCCTTGCTCCTCCTGGATGCCCCATGGTGGGAAGAGGAGGCGTGCTGGCTGCCAGTTCAGCTCTAAAGACGATGGTTGTGCAAAGTCCCCTTGTCTGGACTCAAAGGGGCTGCTGTGCACAAGGCCTTCACACAGTTTCCTTAACAGGCTCCTTTTCACTTTTTCCAGGGACTTGCACTGTGCTTCGTTTCAGAGGGATCCAGTGAATTGACATATTGTTGCTGCTGCCTGGGTAATTGCATGCCCGGGGTCTGCTCCGACACAGTCTTCCAAGCTTCCCAGACAGAAAGCATCCTTCTCCTGTGGCGAACAAGGCTGCAAAGTATTGCCCTGAGACCTTGCTCAAATGATGGAGTAATGGGAGGGTGGAAAGAGGAGAGCAAGGCTGTTTTTGAAGACATATCTGGCCTCAAGACCTCCCCTATCAATGAGGAGGAGGAGGTTAAGTTTTTAATCTTTATTTCTGTACCAAGGTACTAATTTTGACTGAAGCTGTGGTTTCTAATGCTGATTTGTGCAGACCTCGTCGTGGGGACTGTTACAGAAATTTAGGCCAGCACAAATCGCTCCAGGGGCTCAGAAACTGCTTGAAATTAGCCATCCTGGGTCATGCAGGAGTTTCAGCAGAAGTTGAAACCAAGTGAGCTGATACCATCTTCTGTACTGAAAATAAAAACCTATGAATAGGTAGGTATAAAAATGCTTACTGGTCTCACTTCCGAGTACAAAAAACCCGCATGTGGATAAACCTTTACAGCCCTCTAAGGCCCTGTGAGAATAGACCACGTTGGTGAGCGTGTCTTCAAAGCTGGACCAGTTTCTTTATGTGAATGCAGCAGGTTTGCATTTTTAAAAGGCGTTACTTGGTCAGGACTGATTTCTGGTGCAGAGCTGGCATCCCATAGGGTTTGGTCTCCGAAAAGAAAGAAATGTTGTTATGTGCTGTGTCAGGAAGGCAGCTTTTCGCTCTAGCATAGCTTAGCTGTCAAGCAGAGGCATGAAGAGGGCAAGGGGCATCAAGACTCTGGGACAGGGCGGGGGGAGGAGGTTGTTTCATGGCTCTGTGCCTGACCTCCTGAGTGACCTGGGGTGAGGAGGTGAATCTCTCCTCTTCCACCTCTTCTGCTTCTGCCCACACAGTTGCTTCATGGTTTGTATGGATTCTTCTGAGAAGCTCGAGCTCAGCAGCTCTGTCTGTGATGCCCCTTATCATCTTCTCGGTTGTGACACTTCCTGTCTCATAGCCACATTTTGACTGGAAGCAAGACATTGCTCCACCACCGTTTACGACACAGGGGATGGAGAGGGGGGGAAGGCCATGCTAGTGTTGTAGCGTGCTCATCCTACACCAGAACATTACAGTTTGCAAGGCAGAGGGAAAGCTTCTTGAGGCACCTCCATCCTGTGGAAAAGAGGCTGCAGCCTTGGGCAGTACAGAGAGCCCTTTTATAGTCAGTGCTATTCACTGGGCTTAGGAAACGCTGCTTGTTCTGTAAATACATGTGTGTCTGGTGGGAGGAGGAGGTGTGACTGACCTCCAACACTGCTCTTGTGTGTGCTGTAGATGGGACATACAGGGGTTCCTCAGCCGCTGATGCCCAAACTGAAATGGACTATTTCGCCGTGGGAGTGGATATGGAGTTTGTCATGTCCCAAGGAAAATATGTTTAAAAAGTACTTGGGGAGACCTTCTGGACCTTCACAGACTTGGGTTCTGGTTCTTTCTTTCAACTCTTGCTTGGGTGATATTACAGTACCCAAGCACTTAGCAATTCCCATCCTTTCTTCTAAAGACTCTGCACTGGTAGCAGTAGAAGATGATTTGTAGGACTGCGGGATAATTCAGGCTACAAGGGACCTCAGGTGGATCAGCTGTGAGATTAGACCAGGTTGCTCATGTCTTTATTTAGTCAAGTCTTAAAAACTTCTAAGGAAGAGAGTGCATAGTCAGCTCCATGGCTTGACTGTCATCACCTGGAAAAAGTTTTTTCTAACATCAAGTCAGAACCACTGTCATTTCAAATAATGTGTTGTCTCTCATTCTTCTGCCAGACACCGTACCATGGAGAATCTGGCTCTGTATTCTCAGTAATCTCCCTGCAGGTACTGGGGTCTGCTCTTGATCCCTCAAAGCCATCTCTTCCCCTAGCTGAACAAGTCCAGCTCCCTCAGCTTCTTCTCCAGACAAGTCCGCCAGACTCTGGCCAGCTTGGTGCTCCTCCACTGTACATCTCAATCTAGTTTGTCAATATGTTTCTTGTACAGGAGCACACAAAACTATATGCAGTACCTAGACGTGGTCTAATTAGTGCTGAGGTCCCTTGCCTGTGCTTCTGCTCCTGCACCCCAGGATGTTGTTGGTCTTTGCTGCAGTTTCTTTCCTAAGAAAAAAGTTGTGGTGCCAACAACTGCCAGCCCAACAACTGAGCGGTGGCAGAGCTGTTCAGCTGGAATAGTAGCCCATGTCTAGATGGTCTTTCAAACCAAGAAAGCCTCGGTGTTTCTCGGCGACTGGGAGGGAAGAGGAAAATGGAGGAGCCCTGGGGTGACAAAGATCTCTTCTCACTGCTAATGACAGGGGCTCCCGCAGAGAGAGGGACCGAGCCTGCACAGATAAGGCAATGAACTGAGTTCTGCAGAAAACCCAGAGATGTAGTGTTAAAATTACCACCATCTCGCTTACTCAGTTTTAAAGTAAGTTTTTACTCGCCACTGTGCTTCCCATGGGGCTGTGACTGTTGATGGTCACGGAGGGCTGAGGTCCTGCAATACCAGTGCAAAGGATTGCTGAACAAACCTACACTTGCTGTGCTTGCTGCTGGAGACAAAGTGTGATTCCTGGCTGCCATTGTATGTGTAATTGTATGTACATATGGATGTATACCTTATTGAAACAAAATGCTGCAGTTTCATTCTTCTGCCAACAGTTAGTGAGTTTCAAACCAGCAACCTATATTCTTTAACATCCAAGAGCCTTGGGAAAAGATACCATTTTTTCAAATCACGTACTAATTTAAAAATGCTGGTTCACAGTGGAGTGTGGTAGAAATAACAGGCAAAAAGGAGAAAGAAAAGGCAGAAAGACCCATTTTAAAGGTTTTCTGCTTTTCTGTTAGTGTTCTTTTCAGGAAATAAGACTGACTATATATGGGATAGGAATGAAACCAAATATCACAAGCCACTGTTGAGTTTGTGGAGTGACCACATTGAAAAAGTAGTGAAAAATGTGTTCTTACTAGTGCCTTCCCACCTGGTAGGAATCTTGGCTGTGGCTTGCAATTGTAGTAGGGTGAAGATTTGCATTTTCAAGTTGGTGGTTTTCCTTTTTACTCGTCCACTTCCTACAAGCTAATTCGGTGCTGTATTAATTGTGAATCTAGAATGCAAATCAACTCACCTGCTTGTTTTTCTTTCATTTTCAGGTTTTCTAACTATGGAAGCTCTCCTGAGGAGCTGCATCACGTGCAGTTGCCCCCAGGATGGGATGCAGAGCTGGGAGTGAGGAGGAACTGTAATGTGCTGCTGTATGTTGCTTTAGCAAGCACAGAGGCTTTCTGGCATGTCGTACAGTGCTGAAAGCCATTCTGCCCTTGACAGCAAAAATCCCTGTCCTTCTTGTGGTTTTTTTCCAGGACAGCTGATATTTCCTGTTAGAGATGCTTTGTATGCAAATCAGGGTGGTACAACAACAGCAAAAAAAATGTCCTGAAAGCAATCATACCGATAACCACTGGCCACTGGGGAATTCCTGCTTATGATTTTTTATCTTTTCTTTTTCCAGCTCTCTACAAGATCTTTGCCTGCTCTTTCTTAGTCTTTAACATTTGTTCTGCTATACCTCCTGCTCATGGACAGCAGCACATCTTGCCTTTTGCAGGGCTGCATATCGGCCTACACGAATACAAGGCAGTAAATGCTGGGAATTGAGGTTATCAGTCCTCGTGTTTCAGCTTTGCCCTGTATTGCTCTGGTGCTTGCTGGTGTTCAAGCTAGACATGAACCTCACACTACAGATTGCCATATGCCCGTAGTGCTGATTTCCCTGGGAAGGTGAACCCAGAAACCTTCAGGAAGCTCAGAAAAGGATAGAAGAGAGGTGGAAAAACAGAGAAGCCATCAGAAGTTTACCAAGTACCTTAAAGAGGAGCGGGATTTGACCCTTCTGAGGCACCTCAAGAGTTGTTTTTCTTAGCACTGCATTAATGCAGCAACATGGGTTGGTCACCTCCTCACTTCAGCAAAGTGACCTCCCATCTGTCCAGCCTGTACCCTCTAGATAACCCTATAAGTGCAAAGGGGCTAACCAGAGCCAGGCTTCCATCCTGCTTCCTGCAGCAGCAGCTCACTGGTGCTACAGGTTGTGGGTTGTGGGGGTGTAAAAAAGACATGTAGAAGTAATGTGTAAAAAAAAAAAAAAAAGAAAAACAGGACGTGTCAGAGCAAGAAAGAGCTGCAAAACTGCAGAGAATATTCCCGTCTGTGTCCAGAGATACCCGCTGCCGCCTGGGTCTTGGTGAATCACACTGTGGTTGCCCTGGTCTTTGTGTGGGTAACGGCGATAATCTTTGTGTGGGGTGTTGGGTTTTGTTACTTGGTTTTTCTTAAATGTAAAATTAACAGTCAAATTGGCGTTGGTAGGGAAGCGAGCCTAGTGTGGCTTTTATCTACCCCGAACCTGGGGCTGAAGGAAGAGAGGAAAATGGCTTGACCAGTTTGGTGGCCATGTGTGTAACGGTCCTGGAGTTCAAAGCAAAAGACACAACAGTCAGATACCCCAAACCCGCCTGGGTTTCCACTGATAAGTCGTATTTCCAAGCAGAAGGCAATCCTGAAGGGGCTCTGTTGAGTGGCTGGAGCCTCGGATGCCGAGTCTTCTTCAAAAGGGGATTTCATAAGGAGTAATGTGAACAGAAATGGCTCTTTTGTGGTTTTACACATTCCAGGCATGCCAGGACTGTTCCTGTCAAGGATGGGCAGTCTCTGGGGTTTTGAGTTCTTTTATTTTTATTTTTTTTTTTCAAAATATTTGCCACAAACTAGCAGCTGAAATGGTGAAAAATGAGTGAGAGTTGCAAAATCATTACAGTAGCAGTCATGGAAATTGTGAGGTGCTTAAACATAAACTGGCTGTGGGGTTTCACCCTGTCGTCTATGCCGCAGCACTGTTGGGCTCACTATGTTTGCCTGCAAAGACTGCTTCAGGATAGATGGTTTAAAAGCAGAGTTTTAACTCTTGATCTTGGTTACCCAGAACCTCAAAAGACAGCGCTCTGGGGTTTTTTTTTCAGAAGCTATACCTTTTCAGCTGAACCACTGTTAAGCATGAATCTGTTTGGTGTCAGTGGATTTCTATGGACGTAGAGCACCTTTATGTTGTGCCAGCAGCATTGATTTCTGCAGATGTATGGGTACAGCTATTCCCGCTTCAGGTCCACTTATTTTGCCAGGTTGGTTTGCACCTGTACACTTAGACACAAACAGGATTTTAATCGATGTAAGAGCTTCCATGCGTAAAACGAGGGTGCCTTCAACCTTAAAGAGTGCCCTAAAACAGGCTGCAGTTTCACATGCAGTAAAGCTCTAGGCCGTTTGTGTAGACCTGGCCTGTTAGACTGGTGCTACTTTCATAAGCCTACATGCCTTGTGCTTCTAGACGTGTGGGCTGCTCCTCTTGCCATAGTCCTGTGTGCTGTGTAGGGAGCTCATGGATGGCTGAGAATGCCACAGCCATCACCTCGCTAGCTTGGGATCCCACAAGGCGTATGGCTATAAGAGCGTATAATTAAGTGTGGACTTCATACCCCCCCGAGACCCTTTGCACAAACACTCAGCACCTTTATCAGCAGCACCGCACTGACTGCAGCCAGCTCAGTGCTTCTGTGAGCTGGAGCTGCACCTTTACCTGCTCTGCAGATGAGACTATTCCCCCCACGGGGAAGCAGGAAAACTGAGCCAGGCTCACCCCAGTAGAGACTGAGCTATGGGGCCATAAGTGGTGACCTTGAGAATTTGTTTTTCAGCCTGGGTTTGGCTGTAGCACAAGTGCAGGCAGAGGGTGAGATGCAGAGGGTGAGGAAGCATCTCTTTGAAAATAAAAGAGAGGTTGTTAGAATGAACCTTCTGCCTTGGTTTTCTTAAAAGTGAATATGGTTGTTTAGTGATGGACAGGAATAGGAGTGGATTTGGGACGTGGTCCCTGAAGCCCCATCCCACCCTTCAACAGAGACTGATGTTGGAGAAATCTCAAGGCTGTTGCCTGGGCTGTTGTAGGTCTGTGGGTGGAGGAACCTGAATCACTGGGATTGTCACTGAATGCTGCAGTTGCAAGACACAAGGACGGAAGAGCTTGTGTTAATTCTGGGCTTAATGTAAATATTTTTCACCTGAGAGGAGTTTGGTCATGTAGCCGTCTGGGCTGCTTGCCATTTTGGGTTTGTTTCCTTTAAAGAAAAATGAAAAAAGAAAAAAGCTTTCTTTATCCCATCTGTACTCTCAACCACAAAAATTTTGAAACAAAAAGTCAGAAGGTGTAGTCCACAGCAAGCTGTGTTTTTACTGGGTCTATCTAGCAGGGGATGGCTTTGAAGTGGGTTTTGCTTTAGCCACTCAAGGTTTCTTTGTGGAAATATTTATCACAGTGAAATTTTAGCAAGCTTTAAAAGTAGCAGAAAAAGCTACTTTTATAACCAAACAAATGTGTTTTCCTTACAAGTCACACCAATAGTTGTATGTTTGGATTTTTTTTGATAAAATAGTTTTGGAAAATAGTTTTTTTCACTGTGTTGTCTAGAATAGGAAGACAAGGTGGACCTTGAGTTGTATTTTAATGTAGATTTCATCTATTTGACCACAGCAGAAGGTTACTTTGAGATGCTCTGTCGGTCCTTCTCTCAGCATGTCCTTGCTTGATGTTTTGTGCTTCAGAATCTCCATTTTCCCTCTTTTTGATGGTTTTAGAGTTTTGATTGAGAGGGCAAAACCACTTAAAAATTCTTGCGTCCTTGGGAAAACTATGGCAAGTTACGCAGCAGTGAAGAGATGCTGACACAACCTGTAGAAGAGCCAGTTTTTGACAGCATGGGAAGTGGTTAGCGCCTCATTCAACGTCCTGACATCAAAGTAGGACGTTGGACAGTAGGCTGGTCAAGATGCTCTCTTTGAACCACAAATTACTGGGCTCTGGGCAGAAATCACTGGATGAAATTCTGTGGTCTTTATATAGGCAGAAGGTCAGACAAAATCATTTAGCTGGTTTCTCTTGGCTTTTATAATATATGAATCACATAGTCAGGGATTTTTTTTTGAGTTTCCATGAAAAGTTTGCCTTGGTAGCATGCAGGCAAGAAACCCCATTTGTTCTCTTATCCTTTCATCACACTTTGTTGCTTTCAATTTGTCCTAGGAGGAGGATAAAATGGGCTTGTTACTTAAATTTCAGTATGGGTGGCAAGAGCAACTCTGCCTTGATTATTATGGGCCTCCCATGACCACAGGAATGGTTGATGCCTAATGCCAGCCCTATTTTAACAAACATCTGAGGACCAGCTAATCACCGCAGCGTAGCCAACAACTATCTCTTCTGTGTTCTGCATGGGAACTCAGCACTGATGCTGGAGTGAGGCAAAGATGGAAGGAAGGCTCGTAAGGCAGCACACGTGCTCTCATTAGTGCTCGTTAGAATCTACCTAGTTAGATACTCCTGTCTGCAAGCCACCGAACCTTGGGCCACTGGAATCAGCAGAGACACCATACTTGCCTGGCTGTGTAAGAGTGCCTGAACACCAGTCCTGCATAGCACCTTGTGGCCATGGAAATTTGGGAAAGCCCAGAGCAATGCAAAAACTGGATAAAAGAAGAGGAAAATCATGTGGTAGAAGCATAATGAAAATAAAAATAAAGTGAAATACTGTTTTCTTTCCCAGTATGCAACTGGGATGAAAATGCAGATGTGAGCAGAGCACTTGCTATCTCTAGCCTCTTATTCCCTGCCAAATGTGACTTGTGACATGGTGCCACCTGGCACAAGGGGATTTTAGCAGTTCAGTAGACATCCCTGGTTGTGTCCCCCAGGTTTGACCTGTCTTTGTAGCTCCTTGGACCCACTTTACTTTGTATGAAAGAGTCCCCAACACCCTTCCTGTCCTACAACAAGGCTTTTATCCCGACCTCAACAAGGACTTCAGTCTAGGTTTTCAAACTAATCTACTAATCTAGAGCTATGGGCTAATGCCTGTTTTGTAGTGAGGCCCTGGGATGCATGGTGAGCTGCTTGGATGCACCCAAGACTGCTTTCTGTCACTTGGCCAAAAGGCACAGGACAATCTGTATCTGTCAAGCATAAACTCTCCAGTTTTCCATGTCAGGGGACTGCAACCAACCGGTTATTGGGAATGGTGTGTGTTGGATTCTAGTCTTTGTTCAGGTAGGTACTGGTTGTCATGAGCCAAGGGAATGTGAAGAAGTGTGCTGTTAGCAGAGGTGGTTTGACTACCAGTGTTTGGGACTATTCCTTCGCACTGTTTAGTAGCAAAGACACAACTGGCCATTGTAGGGTTGTATCTGACCAAAAAGCACTGGTGCAAAAAGCCCCCCTCTTTTATGGCAGTTAAGTATATAGCAGTGTAGTTGGGAACAAAGGATTCAGGTCTGTCTAGAGCCTGAGCGAGATTATCCAGGGAGGGAGTAGAAGGGGTCTTGTAATAGTGTGCAAGCAAGATCTCCATGAAGCAGTATGACAGAAAGGATCTCTGCAGCTCTGGAGGGCAAGTAGAAGCAGGGAGCTGCCTTTGTCCCTTTACTGGGATACTGGCTGGTGTTTGCACTTGAAGAAGGATGAGAAAATGCCAGGAAGAATTCAAAGGGGAGCTACAAAAGCCTTGGGATTGCCAAGCCAGAACTCCCTGGTGTAAGGCTTAGGGAGGTGAGTTTATGGAGCTAATTGGGATGAAGGCTGACAAGGGGTGACTTGATTGACACATCTAGTGGAATCTAGCTTCGATCAGCAGGTTTGGGGTGCAGAAGGAAGCCTTGGAAGTTTTACGCCTTTTTAAATTTTTTTTAGAGAAAATCGCGATGTTTCTCTAGGGTTGTAGCTTTAGTCTAAAATACTGGGCTTACTATGTAGAGGTCTTGGGTGAAAGGGGGTGATGGATCAGTTGGGTCTTTCTGCCTTTATGCTCAGACCTCTGATACTTCCCAGCACCTTCCTCCTTTGATCCCCAGGGGAGGGCAGTTCTCCTGCAACACTTGGTATAGGTTAAATTGTGAGGTCAAAATGTTTTGGAGCCATCTCGAGGCAGGCATCTAAAATAAGTGGGTTTCCCTCTGGTAATGGCTGTTGTCCTCCAGTGACTATGGGGGGAGGCGAGACAGCTGGTTGAGTCATGGGCTCCTGCACTTTGGATGTCTGAAGCTGCATGAGATGAACCCTCATCTCGCTGCCTGCATCAGTGGTAAGGAGCTACTAGAACAGAGCACCCGATGAAGATCCATCTGACACCACGTGAGGTGAAAATAATACAGAAATTTTAATCAGTTCTCACAAGCTGAGCAGTCCCTGGAGGACCTGTCAAGCCAGACCCACTTGCTGGGCCTCACCAGGCCCTTCACCTGCTTTGAAAGAATGAAAGGACAGCTATCTAAAAAGAGATGAGGGAGCACGGGGAAGGTGATGAGTGGTAAGCCTTCATTAGAACGAGTTGGGGTATTTTGATCATTGTACAATGCAAACCTGCCTTCTGCAGCATTTCTGCCTTTTGAGCTGCTCAGAAAGAAGTGG
>VXBJ01004049.1:1466818-1579128 GCA_013400055.1 Nycticryphes semicollaris
GTTCCCACCCCTGCCTGCTTCATCCTGGTCTCCCAGCTGTGCTGTGTTGTGGAAGCCACTCTGAGCCTGCGTCCTCAGAGTGAGCTCCAGCACCGTAACTGGATGTGTATTGAGGTGCTACTCCCATCTGAGGTCATAGCCTGCTTTGCGGTGATGGAGGGAGGGCTCTTGTTGCCAGCGAGTTTTGCCAAACATCCCCCTTTGCAGGCAGGACTGAGCAAGGACTTGAGTTCACAGGACTGTCTGCAAATGGGATGAACTTAGGCTCCCATCCCTAAGCGCCCTAAAGAAGATGTGCTTGCTTTACAACAGCTTCAAATTGTATCCCCTTCCAGAAAGATGCTGCTGGGAAAATGATTCCCACATGCTCCTCGAAAGGGCTGCTGACCTGCCAAACTCACCCTTCTGTGCACACCATCCCATGAACTGCAGCTGGGATGCTGTTAGCCCTCACCGGACAGTGGGAGGATGTGAGATGCTGGCACTTGCCAACATGCCAAGGTCTGGCTGGACTATCCCAGTGCAGTGATGCTCCAGGGCCTCGAGACAATGTTCCAGCAAAGCAAGAGCAAACCACCTCCTCCCTGGGCACAACACACCCCTATTTTCTGATATTTTAAATTTTTTTTTCTTTTGGCTGACTGAGTAACTGAAGTACAATCCGTTTTTCACCTTTTGCCATCCATTCATTCACTGATGGGTGGCTGAAGATTTTGTGTTTGGTTTTTAACTGATGGGTGACAATGTGATTATAAATATAACATTTGTGGCATATTTTTGAACCGATGGAGAAGTGCGAGTCATTACAGCAAACGTGAGAATGGCAGGGTTTGTGGGCTAAATTTTTAACCCCTGAATTTAATTCTCAGTTTTGAATGAGTCAGATTATCTAATGAGACTGAAAAAGCTGGGATTTTCCCCTTTCTTGCTACATAATTGGGGTTTGGTTTTGTTTTTTAATCAAAATGTTTACTAACATAAGATTTTCATATCAGCAAATGGTTTCTGATAAACAAGTTGATGGCAAAAGGGACGTAAGGGTGAGGAGAAGACAAGTTTTGGGGTTTGATTATCTCCGCTTTTTTCAATTTTATTTAAAATTCAGCAAAATGACAAGCATTTTATTTTGACCCACTTTGAAATCTCATTAGCGAATGAAGAGACACCGGGAGGTGTAGTCATGTAAACTTCAAAAATGTGACAGATCAAGCCAGGAAAGGCTAGCAGCAATCCTGCTCTGATGGTATGCCCAGCTTTGGGTGTTTTAGTGTATCTTACCATTTTCTTGTGCTACCGGTAACAAATTTCCAGCGAGTGGAAGGACATGAGGAAAAAGGAGCCACCAGCTCTCCTCTCCCCTATTTTTTCATGCATGGGAGCTTGGTTTCAGTATTCCCAGGGCCAAGAGAGCTCATGACCAGCTTGCTTCTCCAGTACTTCTCCATTGACCTTGATGGATTTGGGCTGATTTGTGCCAGCCAAGAAGCTGACCTTTCTTTCTGTCGAATTGTGTTCCCAGCACGGTTGGTGGTGCTGCATGGTTAGTGTTTGGTTCATATTTGATTCAGTTTGGCTTAGTGGACTTTCTTTGCCTTTGTGAAAACAGTTCACTTTCTAATGATTTTGGCATTCCCAGTTTCAGTTTTGTGGCAGAAGCAGCAGCATTTTTTCTTCCAGGAATCCTCAATTTTTTTTGGTGCTTGTCAGGTTCAGGAAAGGGTGAATGTGGTTTTGGAGCTCCTGAGACCTTCTTCAAAAGCACCCTCGGCCACAGCCTAGGAAAGCTGCAACATGGGCTTGTTATCTGTGAAAAATTAAACCTTTTTAAAGTGGTTGATATGTGGAATATTCCAGCCTCTGCCTGTCTCAGCATTTCACACTGTGAGATTGGGACACTTTGTAGTCTTCTGTCCTTGTTCCCATTTTGGTGGTGGGAAATGGGCCATCTGAGCAGCTATGGATCAGGTCTTGGGCAGAAAACCCAAGAGGCAGAGAGGACACTGCTACAGTTCCCCTGGAGCTTGGACCAATGCTCGGAGTGCTCACCCTGGGGTGAGTGTGGCAGTGACACCATTGGACTGGCTCTTGCTTGCTTGCTTGGTACCCTATAGCCCTGAGGTACAGAGATGCTACCAAGCTGTAGTATTGCTGTTTCAGCCAGGTCAGCAAAGAAAACAGCACTCTCTGTTCATATCTGGAGGGAGATACGGTTCTGCTTTGCATTTTCAGAGCTGCCTAGAGTTTGTACAGAATTCCATATCCAAAGCCTTGACTCTCTCTTCCTGGTGTCTGACCACCAGGTGACAAGCAGAGGTACAAAATCCCTATCCCCAGCCATCTGCAGAGAGAGAAGAAAAGGTACCCAGGGACCAGCCCTGGCATCACTCCCTGAAGCTGGTGAAAGTATTACAGCTTCCAGCTGCTCTGTCTGTCCCATTCCTGTCCAGGAAAGTTTATTAGCCTCTGCAGCAGATTGAGTCTAGGAATCAAAAGGATAAAGCACAGTTTGGGGTCTGTGAACGGTTGCAGAAACCTGGGGTAGGAAGATGGGAGCAAAGAGTTGATAATGTGCTAAGCCACTGCAGGTGCTGGATCAGTGGAGGGTGAACCAGCCCCTTGGTGCCCATACCACCAGCAGGCTCCCATGGAGCCGTGTGGTTCAAATGGCAGAGTCCTGGGGGAGATTTGCTCCTCTGGCACCTTCTCTTGCCCAGTTGGACAGTTGCAGCCATCGTTGGATGCATTGCCTCATGCCAAACCTATTCATAGATGCCTAATCCTTTGCAGCCAACCAGCTCAGTGTCATGGACTTCCTTTCAGGAGCCAGATATGTCAGTACCATTATACACGTGGCTTTTGAGGGACTTGTGCAAGGCCAGGCAGCAAGCCTGTGGCTGAGCAGGTGTTGAAATCCAGTTCTCACAAGCTTTGGGTTGGCAGCCTTTCTGCCAGGAAATCCTTCGTTTAACTTTCTACCGCAGCAGATGGGGTTGCATCGATGCAGGAGAGAAGTCTCGGTGCACTCATGCATCAATTCCAGCCCTTCTTCACCTCCCTGCACCTCTCCCTAAAGGTACCTGTTCTCAAGGAAAAGAATATTACGCTGTGTCCAGGAGAGAGAAGAGAGGGAGCTGGATTGCCTCTGGTACCTTGCAGCAGAGAAAAGAAGGGGACATTTTTTGGGCAAGGTTCAAGTCAGGTCGTGCAAGTTTGCAAACTGCTCCTGCAGGGATCCATCGCCAGCTCTATCTGTGAGAGCCCGTCAGGTGTAGCAGCAGGTTTCTGTGCCTCCCCTCACTTCTCCCTCCTTCAAAGAGGGAACAAGCATTCAAAGAGGGAACAAGCAGCCCTGGAACAGGCTGACCTTTGGCATAATTCTTTCTTTCTTTACGCACACACACACACNAAAGCAACCTTTACTTTTTGTCAGCTTTCCTTCTGACAGTGACAGGGCTGTTGTTCTGCTCTTGGCATTAAGTGAGAAATCAATGTTACTGTGGGAGCAAACTCCCAAACAGGTGACAATCACACACACATTAACCTGAACCAGAGCAGGAGGCACCACATCCCTCCTCAAACCCACCGAAGGGAGAGGAGATCTCATCACCCTTTGTTTGTGCTCAGAGTGTGGCTGTCCGGAGGATGGTGCCCAAATAGATAAGGCTCTGGGCACAGATGTCTGGTTTGATTATTCTTTTCCTTTTTGCTGCAAACCATATGGCAGCATGGGCAGCACAGATAGCTGGCAATCAAAATTCCTGGGCTCCCTCCCTGACTTCGCCATTATTATTATTTAATTTTCAAAGCGGTTTTTGTGCATCAGCAAAACTTGCTGCCTTGCACCTCCCCACCCCCTTAAAACAAGAGCTCTCCCTCATTACTGGAGGTACTTTTGAAAATAGTAACCGCATCTTGCTTTACTATCGCAAAATTACAGGCACTTAATGCTTATAAACTACTTTGGCACCAGCAGATAAAAGGTGCTACAGACAGGTTGGTAATCAGTTTGATTAAGTAAAGCACCTAAAGTTTGCCACTGCTGCTGCAGGATTGCAGGCTGATCCATCTATAACCTGGAGGAGTAAGATGAATTAGGTACGATAAGGATTGTTTGGCTTCTGGTCCGTCAACCAGTGAATGAAATGACTTGGTGTTTATATGCCAGGTCACAGAGAAAAGTTTCTTGCGATTGGAAATGATTAGGCGCACTGATTAATGTTTCCAGCGCTCTTTGATCCGGAGCTGCCAGTTGGAATGAGTCTTGCTGCACTGAGACATCCCGACTGCCTTGTAGTGAAAGTGCGGGGGGTAGAAAATTGAATGGAAAAAATGCGGGTGGGGATGGGAAGGCTCTGCCTTAAGATACGCTCTTTTTCCACTGAGGACCCCAGGGTTGCATTCTTTGAACCGTCCCCTTATTCCTGGAAGTCAAGGCAGTTTGTAACTCGCATTGTGCTTGTCAGGTTTACTCATTTTAAAGAAAATGTTTAAAAAGATTGCCAAGTCATCTAAACATCCATTACTGATAAGGACCTCAGGGTCCACTAAATTAAGAAGAAAGCATCCCAGGTCCAAGAAAAGCTTTAAAATGTAGCACTTTCTGAGTAGTCTGCAGCTCCTGTGAAACTGTTGATGTTTCTTTTGGTGTGGCGGTGCCATCTCCTGCATACCCTGTGATGGATGTTCCTTCTTTCCCATTTTTAACTCTCAATTAGGATATCTCCCCCTTATCATAGGTGAGATATTTGAAATAGTTTCCTATGACAAGACACAGGAAGATTTGCTTGGGTAAGAGGAAAAATCCCCACAAGTTCTCATCATTTCCAGATCACCACAGGTTTGTCTTCATTATTTTGGGTCTCCATCTTACTTTGGGCATAATGATCAGACCTTGAACTAGCTGATTCAACCATGAACATGACTGCATTGCCTGCTACATTTTCTTTATAACCAGGACTGCTGTGTTTGTCATCCTCACTGTCATGTTTGTCATCCTCACTGTCATGCCTGTCATCCACACTTGGTCCTTCTTGTGTGATATCCTCTTTTGTGCAGAGTTGTCTATTATCAGCAACTATGGCTGTACCTTCTTCAGGCAGCCCAAGGTCTTCTGTACTGCTCATGGCCACCTCTGTGCTTCCAGGGAGAGGAGCAGAGCATTGAGTGAGTACTGGGTGAGCACTGGGTGTTCTGGTCATATCACATTTCTTTTTGCTTGTATTTGTGCTGAAGACTCCCTATGTTATGAAACATGGGAAAACTTTTGAAATATTGGAAATGTTCAGGAGCTGAGAAACCAGTGGATAAAAAATGCTGCCCAGTGATTTCCACTGGGGGTGTAGGTCAGTGCAAGATGGAGATTGCAATGCTATTTTTACCAAACTTCACTATTTCTTTGGGTGTGCCTGCTTTTCCTATGTTTTACCAAGCACAAGGGCCTGCAGAGACCAGCACTGAGCAGATCCTCTTTAACAGGGGAAGCCCATGTCCCATCTCCCACTCAAGTTGATCACCTGCCCACCACCACTTCATATGTCCGGACAGGGTCTGTGCTTTCCCTGCACTCGCATCTCCCGGACCACAGCTGGTCCCCATCCAAAGCCTCTGATCTCTGAGAGTGCATAAGCTCTTCGCCAGGCTGGGCTGGCAGATTTAGGGTTTCTCTCCACTGCTCGGCTGTTTTCACCCAATGGATCGAAATCTCATAATCTTTGAGTTCTCTGACATGTTTGGTTGCCAGTGTATTCAACAGAGGGAGGATGGACAGACAGTGATCTCCTGAACTGTCTTATGTAGGAGACTCGTATAAATATGGGCACACATCAGTCTCCTGTCTTTGTGAAGTTGTACTTCGTGCCTGTTTTCAAGCCTATATTGTCTTCCTGCACATGGCCTGGAACAGTTAATGTCAATTTAATTGCAGATCATTTTCAGAAAAATAGGTGTCTACCCTGCCTATTTTCCAATTTCCAGCTGGCTCCATGGTGGCTGCTTGGCTGCTGCCTCCCCACTGCTAATTCTCCCGCTTTCCTCCCCAGCTGCGCCGGCATGTTCCTGAGACAGGGAGCAGTGATGTAGGGTCTCCTGGAAGCTTGCAGATGGAGCCAAGCAAAACATAGCTAGGGATTGCCCCAGGTACCTCAAGAATTGCTGCACTGAGCGGGTTCCCATTGTCTCAGACATCTCATTGTGCTTAATAATGATGGAGGTGTCTGCATCACTCTTGCTTATGGCAAGCTAAGAGCTGGGGCCAGGAAAGGGAGGGGTTTGGGATCAGACATGTCTCCAGCTCCTCAGGGTAGGAATCACTGCTTATCTGAAGCAATTTTGGAGAGTTGTTTCTATCTGAAGCAATTTTGGACAGGTATTTCGGGTGTGGCTTCTGCGATGGAGACAATTTCATGCTGGTGGAAGCCGCCCCAAAGGTGTGCCACGGCACACAGTGGCACCAATGCCTTGCCAGATGCTAGCCACTGGTGCTGTTCTGTCTCACTGCCATCCCGCTTGCTGCCTTGCTTGCCAGCTGCCTCCTGCTGAAGTTGGCTCTCCTTTCCTCCTACCACTGCATGTGGGACAGGAAGCGATGGTGTGAGTGATAAACCCACCCTCCTTATTGTGTCCATCTCAGTATGGACCCTAGCAGAGAAACGGTGGGTAGGATGACGAGTTTAAACATGCCCAGCCAAAAATTTTACAGCTCAATCATTTGCCTTCTCATTGCTACCATGGTTAACCCTTCAGTTGCTGACCCCAGAGTAGGTTATCTGTTCATCTCTTGGGCTCATAGGTCAAGTCATGACAGGGCCTTCTGGTACACTGAGTCCTTTGGCTGCAGCCAGTTTGGCCTTTACTGGTAACAGTCACCTTTCTTCCCTCACTTTCATGGGACGTTGCTGCGCCCGGTCAGAGGTGAGGCCATGCATGTCAGCTCCTGTTTAAGAGGAGGAAGGGCAGGGCTGGTGCTTAGGGCTGGTGCTTTGGGCTGGCACATGATGTGGAACATGAAACAAGTCAGTAGTCAAGGGAGACATGGCCAGTGAGAGGCAGGAGACTCACTGCCCCTCTGGGCAGGGTTTGACTGGGCAGAAACCTGGCAGAGAGGATGTCTGCCAGGTGTCCAGGTTAGGGTGCAACCCAGGCCATTAAAAGTCTGGGTATGCGGGAGCTGGAGGTGCTGTCTGAGCTTGCAAGGGATCTTTAACTCTTTGTATCTTGGACACTCATGGAAAATAAACACTGAAACACTGTTGCATCTTTAACTGCTTACTGCTCCAAATTGAAAAGCTCAGGACAGTTTTCCCTCCGACATAAATACACAGCAAAGTATCTATTAAGAAGAAATGGAAAGGAAACACAGAGAAGTCTAGGTTGGAAGGAACCCCCCAAGATCATCTGGTCCAACTTTCTGTTGAAAGCAGGGACTTAGATTAGGTTATTCAAGGCTCAGTCAAGCCTAGCCTTTAATATTTCTAGTGAGGAAGATTCTACTTTCTTCAGGCAGCAGATCTTATTCTTTCATTTCTCTCACAGCAAATAATTTTTTTAATATTCAAGTGGAACTTCCCTTGAAGCCACTTATACCCATTGCTGCTTCTCCTGTCATAGCAGAGGTCCATCTTCTCCACAACTACCTCTTAGGTATTGGAAGGCACTGATGTGATTTCCCTATCCTAAGCTTTCCCTTCTTCAGGCTGAGCAAGCTCAATTCGTTCAGCTGTGAAGTTCTGCATCCTCTTAATCCTGCGGGTCCCCCTCTGGACCATCTCCAGGCTTTCAACATCTCTCTTGAACTGGGGAGAGCACAAGCTGGACAGTGTGTTCCAAGTGTGGCCTAACAGGTGCTAAGCAGGGTAGGAAAATCACATCCCTTCATCTACCAGCAACAGTTTTACTAATTCAGCCCAGGATGCCTCTGGCCTTAATTGCTGCCAGGATACATGGCTGGCTCGTGTTCAATTTGCTGTCTGCCAAGACACCCTGTGCCTTTTCAGCAGAGCAACTGTCCAGCCAGCCAATGCCCAGCTGGTGCTACTGCTTGGGATTATTCCATCCCAGGTCCAGGACTTGACGTTTATCTCTGCTGAACCTCATGTTAAACCTCATTCTTGTTGGCCAAATCTCAACAGCCGGTTGAGATCTCTGTATAAGGTGGCTTTTCCTTCCAGTGTATCTACCTGCTCTCCCAGCTTAAGCTTATCCTCAAATTTGGTGACAGTGCATTCAGTCCTACCTTCCAGATGATTTATAAAGCTGAATTGCATTGACTGCGGAAGAAGTTAATTTGTGCACAACTTCAAGCATGACTTGAGCCTTTAACCACCACACTCTGATCTCAACAATTTAGTCAGTTCTCAATCATTTTGTGTTGCCTGCCCAATCAATATCTTAAAGGCTTGTCAAAAAGGATTTTGAGGGAGATTGGGTCAAACACTGCTAAAATCAAGGTAGATGATATCCACAACTCTCTCCTCATCCACTGAGCAAGTTGTTTGGTCAAGCATGATTGACCTTTCAGTCTATCCACATTGACTTTTCACAGTCAGTGTCTCATTTGTGTGTCTGGAAATTGCTTTTGTAAGAACCTGTTCTACAGTTTTCTCAGGGACTGAAATAAAGCTGACTGGTCTGTGGTTTCCTGGATCTTCCTTTTTTGCCCTTTTTATAGGTTTGTTCTTCATCAGTTTTCAGACTGGAAGAACTGTCTCCACTCAAAGCTGTTTACTCTTTGGTTTTCACTTCCCCTACATGAGGGAATAATGTGGTTGACACCAGACAAATTGCTTGAAGCAGTATGGATGGCAACATGCAAAAACTGGAAGGTCCTTGTGTGTATTGATAGCAGTCCAAAGAAGTTAAACAGGACAAATTCTGAGCTAGAAATGACAATGGTGCATGGCCTAGAGATCTGCCCATAGTCTATAGAATCTTTTTGACATGGAATAATCCTATCTGCAGATCTAGGTGAAGTACAGTGCAGTTCTGTGTAGCATGAGCTATCAATGTTATTCTTGCAAGTTTTATTTAGGAGGGACCAGTCATTGGTCCAGCATGCATTCAGCAGTCAAGATTTTGGTCTCTCTGCCAGTACCTGGAAGCCAGGTCTCTCCAAGAAGGAATAATCTTGGTTTCACTTGGGACTACTCTGATGTTGAATGCTAGTGTCTGGTACCATGATGGGGGTCAATAGATGAAGTTGTTACCTCCTAAGAGGTAGATAGAGTTCTTTTAGAGGTCAATTATTAGCTGAGATTTCTGTGTAAAGTTTGCACAGATCAGTGTAGTAAGTAAGTGGCCTAGTTTTGGACTGATGTTGATACCAATAATTATAGATATCAATGTGTATTTAGTCAATACAGTTAGTCAGCACGATTACACCGGTTGTATAGCAACATGCTGTGTGTTTCTTTCATGTTGCAAAATAAGCTACACATCTTTAGTCCAGACTTTCCAACTTTAAAAGATCATGAGTTATCCAATGATGCCATAGTAGTTGCATTGGAACCTGCTATTTTTACATTTTAATAACCACCGCATAGACTAAGACTAGGAAATATATGCTCTCCACTGCCAAAGGATGGGGTTTTCTGCTCCAGCTTAACAAGAGACCACGTCCTTCATATATCAGTTGTGTTGATACATGTTGGTGGCTCACAGTCTGGCTTCTGAGAAGAGGAGGAGCGGGAGCCGAATAGCAAAGACTGAATGAGAAGTTATAGAAAGACCAGGGAGGTTCGCACGAGGCCTCTGAACAGTACTACCCTCTTCAGCAGTGATTTGCCAATGGGTGTCCTTTTTCCACACCTATGGATTCAAATTTTAAGGTGTAATTGTAATTACATTTGTAATTGTAAGGTGATTGACGTGACATTGCTTAACACTGCTATTAACAGAGCAGGTAGCTATGTGCTGTGCTAGGTTTCTTATATCTTTACTAATGAAGCATATCCTCAAGCTTTCCCTCTAGGAGGGTGGAAACCTGGCATCCACCCAGGCTCTGTTAATACAAACCCCAAGTTATTTCAAGATGGTAAGAAGGAAAGTGTGCTTTTTTGCTCGCCTTTTCCCATAATTTTTTAAACTTTCTCTCTTTTTTTTTTTTCCCCCACTAGAATTACCCATTTCTAGTCTGGCTGGAAGGGGTCAATAGAAAACAAGATACCACTGAAACATGTCGTTGCTGCACCCATGGTCAGTATTACATGTGTATACTTTAATAGTCAGCTGAGTTTAAATAAATATGCAGAGCTCCTGGTTTTGGCCGAGCAAAAAGCGACAGCTGTTTGCACTGGTGTTTCCCTCGTGCTGCGGGCTGCCTGCTGGCGTTTGCAGAGGTGGAACTGCTGGGGTGCCGTTTGCTTGAAACACTTTATCACAGCTCCCCACGAGCCCTCCCTCCGTCTGGCTGCTTACGGGTTTTCAGTGAAAGGCCCCGTTCACACACACGGCAACTCGAATTATCTCTAAATAAACTAGTATATGTGGAGAGTAATTCATGAGCACTTCCAGCACGATGATAAATGGCAGGCAGGGCCAGTGTGTGTACAAGGTGGCCCCTCAGGGATGTGTCTCCATCAGGTTGTGCAAAGCTAGGGTGTGGAAACATGACCTTAAAATAAGAGCTGTGTCTTTTAGAGGCCAGGTGGTAAATGACAGATATGCAGTATCCGATCTGTCACCTCTTGTCTATTATTGTATCTCTAGGACTTGACAGATAGTTCAGGTTTTACCCTCAATTCCTCCCTGTGTAACTACCAGTCTGCGTCCTGAAAAACAGTCATCTTAGACCTTAAAAGACACCTTAAACAGTCAGTTCTGGTAAATATTAACAATAAACTCTTAAGAATTTATGTACTATCCTGCTATTTTCCAGCCCTTGCCGACATGATTCTTGAACTGCAGTTGAGCCTTGGCTTAACAGTGATGATTTTAACAGAGTGATGAACAGATTCTTCTGTGATGACCAAGAGAGGCAAAACCCACAAATACAGGAGCCGTAGGAGGTTGTGACCAGGTTTATCCCGACAGGTCAAACAGGGACAAGGCATAGCCCTGAGCACTGGTGTATACCTGTCCATACTGTAAGCTGTTAGCACAGCTCCAGCCCGCTCTGGCTAGCACTTCTCCAGACAACGCCTGGGTACCGTCTGGGGGCTTGGACTGGCCAGGGGCCATCCTCAGTAGTACTTTGGCTGCAGGCACCTTGTTCTGGGGAGGTGAAAGGGCTTAGCTGTCTGGATATGAGCTGCTGGGCAGTTGGCTCCAGTGCCAAGGAACAGTCCCTGTCTTGTCTTATTTACATGTATGGGCAAGATGAAGGCTTTGGGATAGAGGAGCCTCAGTGGTAAGGTACAACACATGAGAATTTTGCAATTCTGCATGCAATTTTGAAATACATTTTTTTGTTGTAACTTTCAGGTACTGCTTTCAGATACTGTCTTTCTTGAAAACCCCACACTTGCTGAATATCCCATGTGGCAAGGAAGGGAAGAAACCCTTCATCTTCAGATAGCAGATGTAAAGTAACGTGAAAGAAATGTGAAATGACTGGGGAAGTGTTTTGTTCTGGTCTACAGAGAAACTATAGGAGATTCATAATTTGCTGCAGATACGCCTAAAAAGTATGTTTTATTTCCCTATTTGTGAGGAGAGAGAAGAGAAACAGAAGGAAAGACAACTTAAAAGCATGGAAATAGCAAACAGAAATTGTAGGCAATCTGATGTACAGGGTCTTGCTTGTCACATAATGTCTAGACTTTGTCTATACACATCTGTATCAATGTCTACTTTTAGGCATAAACTCATAGTAAAAGCCATCCACTGCAGTCAAGCTGGTCTTACTTGTAGTTCCTGTTAAAAAAGATTACTAATTTTCTGCCCTTAAAATCCCAGCTGAAAATGATACAAATAAATAAGTAGTCTCGCCTCTAAGGAATGATCATAGAAACATAGAATCATATACTAGTTACAGTTGTTCCAACTCCCCTGACATGGGCAGGGACACCTCCCACTAGACCAGATTGCTCAAAGCCCCATCCAACCTGAACACTTCACGGGATGGGGCCCCCTCAACTTGTCCAGCCAACCTGTTCCAGTGTCTCACCACCCTCAGGGTAAAGAATTTCTTTCTAGTATCTAGTCTAAATCTACCCTCTTTCAGTTTAAAACCATTACCCCTCGTCCTATCACTACATTCCCTCCCCATCTCTCCCGTAGGCCCCCTTCAGGTACTGGAAGGAATGTTCCTGAAGAAACAGGATTGCGATCTGAAACAATGCTGCAAAACTCATCCTGTATAAACTATTAATCCTTGAGTCCAGCACAGCTGAATTATAGATTAAATGTATTTTGGTTCATTGCGTCATTGTGTTGCTTGACCTGGGGAACCCAAAACTGGACCCGATGCTCCAGATACAGTCTCATCAGTGTCAGATAAATGGGAATTATGGCTTCCTTCAACTTGTACAGTTGCCTCATCATAGAAAGTAGTCTTGTTGGTCAGCCAAGGGATCAACAACCCTCTGCTTGTATACACTGACCTCATAGTTGGTTACCTTCAGAGGAGTTAGCATGTCTTTGGCTAAGGCACTAAGGCTAGCAATGTGGCTGACTTGAAAAATGGAAGGTGGGACTGAGTCCTGTTTATATATGTTGGTGTATCTGCACAACCTGTGAAAACGGAGTCCCATGAGCATAGGACACATGATCAAGAGCAAGCATGTGACAAGATTTAAAGGCAGCAGGAATTTGTCTGATGTCTCAGATGGTTTAGTGTGGAGCTTGGTCATTTCTCAGTCCTGAACATTCTTTGTACATGGCTCTATATTCATCCAGCCTTTTGGATCTTGTGCTTTTTAACAAAACAAACACTGAAGGAAGGGACATGAGACTTGACTCAGGCATTTCACTGTAGATGAACTGCTCTAGCTAGTGTAGTTGCACAAGGCTTTACAACATGTTTATGCTAAAGTGAAGAGCCATGTGAATAAATTAGTAGCCCTAAAATGCTGAAAACTAACACTTCAGGGGATGAATTGAGGGAATGGGGAAAAAATGCCCCGTCTCCTTGCCCCGCGTCCTCTCACATCCCATCCTTTGACTATGCTCTCCAAGGCAGGTGATGATGATATATGGATGAAGGAGATGACTGTAAAGCTTTTGTCATGTTCCCATGGTCTGAAATAAGTTGACAAAATGTATGCAGCCACAGAGCAACCTGAGAGCCTCTCTTCTCAGCTTGGGAGGTCTGAGTGCTGCCAAAAGCTTCTGGCCCCTTCTCCCAGCCTGATGCTTTGAATGAATATTGTTTGGCTCCATGACACTGAGGGTCTGTTGACTTGTGCTTATATGTTTGTGCTTGGATGTGTGCACAACTCAAAAGCAGGTCTGAGGTTAAGTAAAGCCCCTTGCTTGGTAGGGAACCGTGATCTGCATGTCACAGAATGTGACAACTTCCATAATGGTTTTTAAAAAATGCATACAGGATTAGCTGCCAGCTTCCAGGGAAGGGTTATGTGGTAACCACTTGAAACATCTAACTTCTGGGCTCTGCCATCAATTCCACAGCAATTTTGAAAAAATCGTTTGATTTCTCTATGCCAGCCAGTTGATCTGTAATACTGTACTATTTATCTGACATCTTTTAGTGTTGTGTGGCTTCTTGAAGGGCTTTTCAAGTCAGAGACTTAATTTAGGCTTTAGTGGGTTTGTGTTTCTTTTTGGTATTCAAACTGAAAAAGAGTGTGTTTTTTTCTTCTTTCTCTCTTTATGGACAGATGTTTAATACTTCTAAAAATTTACTCCTTTTATCATGTCTTAATTCAGGCATCTAAAACCATGGCCCATTTTGAATTTAGGCCAAACACCGCATGCCACAGCATGCCACAGTTTTCTCTTGGTTGAGCACACAGCCTAACTCAGCACAGATGAGTATGGAGGTGACAGTGATAAAAAGATGGGATGTTACATATCTTGGCTTCAAGTATATAACAAAATTTTGTCCTATGTAGAATCATAGAATGGTCCAGGCTGGAAGGGACCTCTAGGGTCATCTAGTCTGACCTCCCCGCAGTCAGCAGGGACACCTCCAACTAGACCTGGTTGCTCAGGGCTTCGTCGAGCCTCCCCTTGAATGTGTACATTTGTTGTAGCATGCTCCTATGTTTCTCCAAGACACTGGGTATTGCTTTTTCTGGAATGCCCGTGTGAGAATTAAATACTGGATATAAAAAGACACACGAGGACAATTTTTCCATCATTATAGATTTTTATGTTGGGAGCAATGTGACTGCTGGGTTAAGTAATAATACCCAGAGTAGGTCTACTTTTCATATATGCTAATGTAGAAGTGTTGGGGTGTTTATATAGAAAAAGGAACACTTAGGATGCACATCAGAAAGTTTTATTCAATAGGTAGAAACCCAGAATGATATCATGTCCTGCTTGCCACCTTCTAAAGGCACATCTTCTACCAACATTTTAGTCATTTGCCAACAATCTAATATGCTACATCGTTTTTGGTGATAGACTTCTGCTACACATCTTGAAGGAGCTTAGAGCTGAAGTAAAACTGGTTCTTCCATCCCCACTGGACTTTAGTACAGATGATAAGGAGAATCAGGTAAAAGGCTTATGAAAACAACTATTTTTGGCTTGATAGGACAACAGCTCTGTTCTGCTCTGATATTCAGTCAGCGTGACTCATCTGTAGAGGACTTTCTGTCCCATTTTCTTTAAAAAATGTGCTCTATCCAGAGAACTGACTGGAGCTTTCTAAAACAGGAAACACTGAAAAAGACCAGCTTGCTTGTTTGTTGGGTGTTGATTGACTTCTTCTACATCATCTCAGCTCAAAAGGTAGAATATGTGTTGTCTTATGTAGTGAGGTGTTTTAAACCAAAAGAGTGTTTTTATGGCCTTTTTATTGCTCCTGGAGGAAGAGAATAATGGAGAGGACAGGTTTCAAGGCTCCCATGGAGACTGAGATTAGGTGTCCCCAGACACTGAGTAGCTGATGGTTGCTTCACAGTGGGAAGAGTTGGCAAGACTGGAAGAGGCCACTCTGAACCTCACCTTGGCTTCTGGTTATAACTAGTTGACCTCTGATTTTAGAGGATTTCCCAGGTCTTTGGGACTCTCAAAGCATGAGGGCTGCTGCCAAGTTTTGAGGGTACCATGACTAATACTAATGTGACACTTATCAGAGAGCCTGGAAATATTTTCTCCCTGAGTCCCCCTGTTTTCTGGGATCCAGGAATGCCACTTTTCTCCAAACGGGGGAAGAATGAATAATGTTTTCTTCAGTCACTCAAGTACCAGAAAGAAACATGTATTTGAGAGCGAGAGTTAGGGAGAACTCAGATTTGTCATTCTCCTAGTGTGGTCATGTACCTTCCTTTTCACTTGTGTGTTTTCCTTGAAGATATAATCTTAGCCCACAGTTGGACAAGATAAACACTTACTTAGTGTAAAGCTGTGAATAATCTCTCTCTCAAGGGCTTTAAGTACTAGGTTGAACTAGGACTTTAGAAAGGTAGGTGAAAGCTCCCTTTGTCAAGATGAGCTTCCACACATGGAATCTGGAAGTGGTCTGACATGGGCATCAGTGACCTGCTTTGTTAGCTGTATGTGAAATTTGGCTCTGCTGAAAGCAGCAGCAAAACTCCCATTGATTTTAAGAGATCTGAATTTCATCCTTGGTATGTTATCTGCACTACTTTTTTCCTCTACTTTCTCCTGTTACTTTTGGTATGTAGGCATGGAGGACTTGTGGAAAATATTGATATGATCGAGACACCCTTAATATTATGGCGAGGGGTGGGAAGACGCCACTGTGGGAAGACACATTTAGAGTTTTGCCTGGCACTTTGTCCTACCTGCCTTGCTTCAGCTTTCCAGGTTAAACTTGTGCATGGATGACAGCTCTTCTTATTTTGAGAGTTCTGTGTTTTTCCTCGTTGTTTAGATACTGAACTCACAAAACATTCCTCTTAGCAGGCCAATTCGTTCTCAACTGGATCTTAATGAGACTAGTTCTCCCTTTCCTGGGAAAGTATGCGCCTCTGGTGAGGGAAGCCTACCTTTTACAAACCACAGCTAAAACTTGCTTTTCAGTGAAACACAAAGCACACAGCTGCTCATAAATGTCAGTTTTTCTTAGCATGAAGCAAATATGCATTTTGTAAATGTGGGTCACAGACATATTTTGATGTCGGTCTTGAACAGGGCTTCAGTATACGGATAGCTCATCTTTAATTTACAGTTACATGCAATTGAGCCATTCCAGGAAAAGTCATTTTGTGGTTCTTGGGCCAGGGAAGAAGAAGAAAAATAAAAATCTTCTACCCTAAACAGAAACAGTTACAACATGCAGTAGAGGCCTGTGTTTCCTAAATAAAAACTTAGTGCAAAGCTCTTGAAATGCTTTTCAGAATTAAAGCCACTGAGGGATTATGCTAAAACTCTTTTAGGTACCACCTATTCTTTCTGGGGAAAACATAAATGCTCCTGTTTGCTACCTCTATTGCCACAAACAATTTAAGTTAAATCCAGTTGGTGGCCAGTGGTGTTTCCCAGAGCTCAGAAGTGGGACTGGTTCTATTTAATATCTTTATCAATGACCTCAATGAGGGGATCAAGAGCACTCTCAGTAAGTTTGCAGACAAGACTATGTTGGGTGGGAGCATTGATCTTGAGGGTAGGATGGCTCTACAGATGGATGTCGACAGTCTGGATCGGTAGGCAAAGGCCAGTGGTATGAGGTTCAACAAGGCCAAGTGCTGGGTTGTACACTTGGGTCACAACAATCCCATACAGCACTATAGGCTTGGGGAAGAGAGGCTGGAAAGCTGCCCAGCAGAAAAGGACCTAGAGGTATTGGTCAACAGCCAACTGAATATGAGCCAGCAGTGTGCCCAAGTGGCCAAGAAGGCCAACAGCATCCTGGCCTGTATCAGAAATAGTATGGCCATCAGGACTACGGAAGTGATTTTCCTCTGTACTGATGAGTCCCCACCTTAAATTCTGTGTCCAGTTCTGGGCTCCTCACTACAAGAAAGACATTGCAGTGTTGGAAGGTGTCCAGAGCAGTGCAACGAAGCTAGTGGGGGGTCAAGAGCACAAGTCTTATTAGGAACAGCCGAGGGAACTGGGGTTGTTTAGCCTGGAGAAAAAGAGGCTGAGGGAAAACCTTATCCCTTTCTACAAGTACCTGAAAGAAGGTTGTAGCCAAGTGGAGGTTGGTCTCTTCTCCCAAGTACTAAACAATAAGACCAAGAGGAAGTGGCCTCAAGTTACATGAGGGGAGATTTATATATTAAAAAAGTTTCTTTACCAAAAGGGTTGTCAAGCATTGCAACAGGGACGTGGTTGAATGACCATCCTTGAAAGTATTTAAAAGCTGTATAGATGTGGCAGTTAGGGACATGGCTTAGTGGAGGACTTGGCAGTGCTAGATTAACAGTTGAATCTGATGATCTTAAAGGTCTTTTCCAACTGATTCTAGGTTATAACCACATCTTTTAATCTGATTATGAGACCTGCTGTAGGAAACTCTCTGACCTTTCTTGTGCCCAGCATTGCCTTAGTTGATCAAAATAGCATTTCTGGCCTGAAAGTTCATCAATCACTGGAGCCTAACAGAAAGCTTATGTTAGTGTGGTATATTTATAGAGGGACTTACAGTCTTTTAGGAGTCAAAAGCATTTTATAAACAGTAATTGATTCATGCTTTCCGTCCACACAAATGCAGCCACCACAAAGGATGAGGTCTGTCTTTTATTTATTTTTTTTTCAGGGGATAGCAATGGGGATGATGTAGGTAGGCAGCACATAATTTTATAATAAACTAGAATTTTATCAGAACTTTATGTTCACTCTTGTAAAAGAACTATGGGATTTTTTTAAGGGTCTGCGCAGGTTGGGCTGTAGAGCACCAACTTTGGATTGTGCTGGGGTTATTGTGCTGGGGTTATTGCTTCTGTACCAACAGTGGGAATATGTTGTTGGATTATCATTCCGTTGGTCTGGAATATCTCAGTGCCCTTTGATCAGCATTTGGGTGAGAGAAATTTCATGGTACCTCTTGTGTGGCGCTGCAGGTAACTGTGTACTGCAAATACAGCTGCGTGTCTGGCAACGTTCTGCCTATGTGCCTACCTCTTCTTCAGACCAGCTGGCTGGTCTCCTTGCTGGAGGCTGTTACCTCAAACAGCATAGTTGTTCTGCAGTGTGGTATATTCAGCCTTTACTGATGCTCACCACGGCTTCTCCTGGAAGGAAAATAGATACTTGACTAATCTGTTAGATATTGGCTTGTCCTAAACCATAGGAACAAAGAAAATCTTGTAAGAAAACAGCTGCCCTATCTTTATCAGCCAGCCTTTCTTACTTCTATTATGTGCAGCTTTGCTTATGTCTCTTGACACTTGGGGAATACTCAAATTCTGTTCCTCTTATTTTTTTCAGACCAAGTGGCTTTGGGTCTATCCAAACCCCATTCAGTTTGGGGGCTCTCTTTCTAGTGCTGTCATATGGCTTTCGATCATTTTCCTCACTTGCACCCCTTTTGGAAATCAGAAGGCACACATTAAACTTTTTCTTAGAAAGCTGATCTCAGAAAGGCAGAAATCAAATAACCCATGTAGCACCTGGTTGGGTGCTCTGCTTAAAACAATTTTGTCAGAGGGTTGCTCATCCCAGAATAAAGAGATAACAAAGGAAGGATTTTCTCCAGGATATAGTATGTTTTCTAGTATTTTATATTGAATGCATTTCAATAGAAAAACACAGAAGACAAAGTGATCTTTTTTATGCAGCTTGCTTCCTCTACCCCTTGGGCAGATTCCAGAGTGACAGTTGACCAATTTCTTACACCCTTACTTTAATCATCCTTGATGTAATAAAATGCCTATGAAACTAGTCATCTCTCACCATTTAACACATGCCAACATGGCCAAATGGACTACAATGCTGAATCAGTACTGGCAAATATCCGTGGGAACTAAGGAAATTATTTTTTAATAGCCTTATCTCTGAGGAGGTGTCTCTTAGGGAAATAGAAGTTTTCTTTGTTTTTGGCTTGCTGACTTGAGGTCTAAATTAAAAGAGCAGTTGCTCTTGAGAAGTCCCAAAGGGATGGAAGAACAGAAGGGCAGAAGGTTCTTGTGGGCTTCAGAGGGGAGCAGGGCATCATAGGGGAAGCCTGGGGGGACCAAGGAGCAAGCTCCATGGTGGCACCTCTGTGTCAGGGTATATACATGGATCCCATGTGAATTGTACCCTCACTTTGGAACAAAGCACCACTGGGACAACTGCCCAAGAGGACTATTAGTGACAGCTCCTGGCCAATGGGATAGCAGAAGTGGCAGCTACCAACAGCCACTCCAGGTGTATGGGTTCAAATGCTGAAGGAGCACCCGCACAAGCTGGAAAGAGGGATAGCTAAAATTTCAGCTGTTCTCCATCTGAGCTGTACCCACTTCACACCGGATGGGTCATGCACGAAGGATGATTTTAATCTGAGGATCGGCTGTGGCTTTTGGAGAGTCCTGGGCATGCAGGAATGTCTGCTGGAAGAGGGAAAGCTGAAAATTCAGCTTCTGCTTAAGCTAAAAAAATGTTAATAAGGGCAACTGTCTGGGGTGGATGGCAGATTTGATTGTAGTGTGATAGGGAGTGTGGCTGTTTGTTGTTTCCCTCCTTTCACTAAAGAAAGGATTTCATGTCTTTAATTCCACTACTTGCTGGAATGAATATTGCTTGTGCCAGAGAAAATCTTAGCTGTCCTCTTAGGCACCTGGGCTGGGACTGATGCTGATTTTACTGCTGCTCTTTAGTAGAAACCTCTGGAGTCTAAACCTCACCCTTTCAAGGCTTGGCAGGGGGGTTACATGTGGGCTGTGTCTAGCTCTTGAAGGCCCTGACTGGAGCCTCCAGATGCTACTGAAATGTTTGTACATAATAAGAACAAGGACTTCTTTTCATCTCCTTGTGCTGAGTGGGATGTTAGCTTTTGGTGATGCCACCACCTATATCTGCCTGGAGAGCTCTGGATCTAGCACAGGAGAACAATGGGGAATCTGCAATTAAGCTTTGGATTCTCCTGTCCTCCTCAGAAAACCTGAAATCTAATTAAAATGTTTGTTTATTTATTGTTTTACCTTGACTCACTCGCTTGAGTCTTATTTTATTGCAGCTTACTTAATACAGAGGTATTAAGTAAGAAGAATATTGGATGCAGTCAACTTTGTACACACTAAAGCTGTTATAAAAGCAACGGCTACTGTAAAAACCTTTAAATAGTTCTGTCAGTCTCCTAAAAAAGAGGAAACTTGCTAGTTTATAACCAGTATTTTCCTATCATGGAATAGGATTGGGGGATTTTAGAGGATGACAGATTGACTATGAGTCAGAGGGGCAACATGGTACTAAAGGAAGCTGCTGTATTGGGCTGCAGACAGTGTGAGGTGTATTTCAAAAACCAAATAAAAAGCACCCAGACACTCCATTTTCTGCTTTCCTCAGCAGTGGCTGGACCAGTGGGGCTTCATGTTATAGAAGAGGACAAATGTCAGTGAGGAGAGGAGACCACAGCAGTTGTGGAAAATAAGAATCAGTATTTTTGCAGAGGAAGGACGCTGGTCTGATGGGAAGAGAAGTGAGCAAGGACAGCTCATGACAATCACACACAGAAACACTCAGTCTCTGCAGTGAGGCACCTGATTGTCAGAGGTGCTCTGTCTCTGGGACCCAGTTCTGTGTGGGATCAGAACTGGAAAAATACATTGAACACACGAGACTATATCAATCAGAAAATGTAGTCATAGCTGTTTTGTTCTGTTTGTTATTTTGGTTTTGCATCTGATCCAAATTGCAAGAGGGCTGACATCAATTCTCACATAGCCACATACAGTCAGAAAAGCATCCTGTGTGCTTTAAGCCCAAACTCATCAGCGAAGAGTTAATCTGGAGGGTGCCTTTTTATTGTCTTTACTGGCAAACAGCTGATCTGACAAGAAGCTGAAAGCTCACCAAAGTATTTCAGAAGCATCTTAATTCATGGCTCATATCTCAGTTAGTGCCTCAGCAGAACCCGTTACTCTACAGTAAATCTTTCAGCATTTGAGCCCAGCTGCCTCTGCCCTTTTCTAACAATAAAGACGAGGGTCAATTCTTCTCATTAGTCAATAAAAGCTAAATTTAAAAATAACATGCTGATGTTGCTGCACGGAAGTGTTTAAGTTGGATTAAATATGAGGGAAAACTAAATCAGGGAAGAGCAAGCTACAAAGGGAATTGCAGATTCACTTTCCCATCTGAAAGATTTTTGGGGCAGGGACTGTCAATTATTTTGTTTGCACAACAATCTCAAATGGGGCTTCTAGCTGCTTCCACAATGTAAATTATTGATGCTGTTAAGATCCACAAAAGACATGTGCCTAACTTTAAGCACAGGGGTAATAAAAAGTGTAGAGGAATCCTTTTGCTCAAAATAAAATACATGCTTGTGTTCTTTGGGCTTCTTGTGGCTGCTTTAGATGCTTATGTACCTGACATAATCTTGAAATAATGAAGCTGGCCATGCTATGAGAGAGGATACAGGTCTCAATAGACACACTTGAAGGTTCCAGATAATTCTCATGACCTCTCAGAGAAACTCAGTCCCATTGACTTCCCAGGAAACCACTTGAAATAGATAGTCCTTATCTGAAGTGACAGCAGGTACACCATCCTAATGAAAGAAACATGGACACGTTACACATCATCCTGTCATCACGTTACCTTGCCTGACAAAGGAAGGTGTCACGCTGTGATCTGAAGAGATCTGAGGTGACACGGCACCCGACAAGGCGTCCTGGTTGATGGAAAGGGCGTTGGGAGGTGGGGAGTGCAGGAAGGGAGCGGGGCTGGAACCACCTGGAGCTCGCTGGTTGCTTGGTGCTGGGTGGTCCATGTCTGCACTCCTGATGGCAGATGGGAGTTCATGAGGTGCCAAATTGAGCCTTGACTAAGCAGGAAAAAAAAAAAAAAAAGAGTTAATAATCCTCAGGCAATGAGGCCTTTTTTTGCTTCCTATTCTTCATCCCAGCCTTCAAACAACCTGCACTACAGCAGATTGCAGGCTTTTACAGATTTGCCAGCTCTTGCCATTTGGAAAAAGCCTTGCTTTGTTTTTGGCTCAGCTTACGCTCCTTTACAGTCATCTCTCCCTCTCTCGGAGGTGGGAGTTTGCAATGTATTATGCATGATGTTATTTAAACCTCTATGTTGACCATGGTTGCCATGGGGCCTTTTTTTGTTGTTGTTGTTGTTGTTAGTTTTTTTAACATATCACCTGCCTTCGGGAGCAAGACCCTGCTGGCTTGGCTGCCCTCACTGCTCAGGCAACAGGGCAGAGGGAGGTCTGGGAGTGGAGCCCTAAGCCCTGCAGATACAATGACATGGTGATAAGCAAGACCTACCTGATTACGTCTGGCTGTTTGTCCTGCTTGAGGGTCTCTGGGCTCTTTGGATTCTTCATCCTCTCTCCTCTGTTCTCCCTTTTGCACACTTGCCCTTTCCTGAGGGATAGGTTGTAGTCAGACTGTGGGAAGCAGTGCCTGTGCTTCCAGCCACAGGAACACCCTTCAGGACAAAGAGCATGAAGTGCATGAAAGGCATCCAGCTGCTAGAAAG
The DNA here is from genome assembly GCA_013400055.1 of Nycticryphes semicollaris. NCBI lineage: Eukaryota > Metazoa > Chordata > Aves > Charadriiformes > Rostratulidae > Nycticryphes > Nycticryphes semicollaris. Next base: position 1,489,490 of record VXBJ01004049.1, read on the forward strand.
GAGCTCCATATTTTCCTGATCCTTTACTCTTCCTGGGCAAAGGCAGACAAGCTGTGTAATGCTTCCACTTCAGCTCTTTATCTGCCCACCTGAAGTACAGAGCTCAGGGGCAAGTCTAAATTTCTTACAATGAAGTTGTCACCATGTAGCTCTTTCTTTCAGGAGCAAGGTGAAGCAAAAAGCCTTTGGGGCAATGTACGGCAAGAGACCATGAGAGATTTGCCTCTAATGAGGCTCCTGCACCCACAGCCCAGGGAGGTGGGCTTTGACCTCCACAAGCTACACTCTACTCACCCCAGAATCTCCTGTTTCCCCTCAGCAGCAGACGATGCTTAAAAAAAAATTGAGATTGTGCCTTGGTGAGAGGCAACATCACCCAGCTTCACCAAGTGCTCAGGAAGAGCTTTGGCTCTGCAGAAAGATGAGCAGTCTCAGGGCATCCCATGCAAGACAGCAGTGCCTGCTCCTTGCACATGGAAGGAGATCCTTGACTGAGCCTGGCGGTGACCATTTTGAACTCTCCTGGTTCAGAAGACCCTGCTTGACACAGATGGGTCAGAGACCACCCCATAGTTCTGATTTTCCCAACTCTTTGAGCGCTGTCACCTGAAAAGAATAGATTTCCTTTCTTCCAGCTCCTGTCTGCTTCCTCAAAGCCTTTTCCTTCAGGAAGAGTTTTTTTCTGAGGGTGGATTCCCTCCACGGAATCACCATCGGAGCTGTGTTCACAAGGCGTTATGCTATGGGCAGAGCAAAACAGATACTCGAATAGAAACTGAAAGATGAAAAAAAAGATGAAGGGAGTTGCGCAGATCAGGAAGCCTTAGATGATCGAATGACACTTTTGCCCCCCTGCTGAATTGTGTGTGTAGGTGTGTGATTTGGGTGTGCTGAATCAGCCCCACATAGAGAGACTACCACCTAGGGTAAAAAGACGTCCTTTAAATGAGGAAGACTTCGGATTTGCGTTAGTCTGTGTGCTCCTCAAAGAGCCATTGGAGACTTCAGGGATGTGCTTGCAAAAGGCACTGGTGCTACATCTTCATGGCTTCTCCATCCCCAGGCTCCATGTGCTACAGTCACACTGCCTGGTGGCAGTGGAATTTGTCTCCCAAATACAGAAAACCTCCATGCTCTGCTGCGCTGAGCAGCCATGGCTTCTACTGTAAGGCCATCACACACTGCTTGTCCAGGCGCTGTGTGAAACTTGCCAGGTTTCAACCCTGGAAATCAGGTTAGGGTCATCAATCTTTTCAAATCTTTTGGCAAATCCCTGGCTGAATAACTTCTTGGCTGCACTTGGCTGACTCCTGTGCTTACACAAGCCGATTAATTTAAGATGGAGGACCAAGGAAATTTGAGGGTCAGACTGTAGAGTTTTTTTCTGATTTTAGGGGGAATGATTTCTGGCTTCCCTAGAAGAAGTTTGGGGTTGAACCCTCTCTTTAGGCTCTTTAGGATGTCGCTGTGGCCCAGGCAAGGGTTAACATCTCAAAGTCACCCGCCCCACTGCCCACCCTGCCACAGGCTTAGCTTGCCCTTCCATTGTTTGGACTAAACCTTCCCAGATTTACTTACTTCCTTTTGATGTCTGGCAATGTTTGTTTATTAGCGCCAGTGGCCTGTGTTAACTCTGAGTAAGTCTTTGACTAAATCCCATTCTCTGCCTTTCCTCCTCCCTTCACGGGCTTGTGAGCTGATAAACTTCAGTGCTGGCTTTCAAACCCAGTGAGGTTAAACATGAACTTCTTTTACACCTGCATGCTTTCCCAGCTAATGGACTCTGGTGGCTGTCGAGAGAGGAGTCCTTTTATGGCAAAGAGAAGGCTGCAAAGGTTGAATTAATTTCTGTTTTGCACGTTCAAGAAGTGGGTTTTTAACTCTTGGAGAGGGGAGGATTATTTTAGTGAATTTCCTGCTGTCCTGAGGTCATCTGCTTAACCACAGCAGAGAAATAATAACAGGACAGGTATTAACTGGTAAGTCACACAGTGTTATGAATAGTCCACCAAGCACCATTTTATTATTTCCTTTATTTTTCATGGTGCTTAAGCACCATTTTAGGACTCAGAGCTTAGTCAGCTTCAATCTAAAGTATGAAGAAGAAAGATGAGAGCTGTTTGGGAAATGATAAGTACTTCCTATGGAAATATTTGCAACAGTTCTGTTTTTCCTTCAGTCATGTGAAAGTTCCATTAAAAGAACAAAACTTACAATAAAAAATCCCCACGTTTTTTCACATTTTTAATACTTAAAAATTTTTATTTTGCTATAGGTATATCTCAGGGGAGGAGGTATTGAAAAATCCCCTATAGCTATTTGTGCCTTTTCATTTTAAGACACAAAAATTCCTGACTAACTTTCGCTAATGTTGTTCAGGTACAGACATAAGCCCTGCTCTCAGATTCCATACAGGTTACATGCTCTATGTTAATATGATTATAAACTAAGGCTACACTATCATAATTTTAAAGTAAAAAATCTTTGGATTTTTATTACCCCATTATTTTGTCTTCTAAAATGCTCTTAATCAGCAATGATTAATTCTTGAGTCATCAGTATTTAGGAGTCCTAAACCGTCTTTTAGTTGCTTAAAGGTTTTCTTTATAGGATTTACAAACCCATTGATTTTTAAAACTGCATTTCAAGGGTATATGGGCGTTCCAGCTGGGGCAGTAACTCTGTTGTGGCAGCTCTGCACTTTTCTATGTCATAAAAGTGTCTTTGCCAAAAAGAACTCGCATTGAAGCTGAAGGTGATTGACAGATGGCAAAGAGGAAGGATTATAGAATATGAATTGCAGAGTGAATCCAGATTGCACTGAAAGGTTTTCAAAGCCCAGGGAAAGTTTGTGGTCATCTAGAACTGAATATACCGTGACACTCAGACAACATAATAACAGCCCTCCTTTTTCTTTCCACTATGGTATTTTGTCTTCATATGTTTTGTCAAACTATAGCATTTTGGGAAAAGGGTTTTATCTCATTTTGGCAATGATTCTTTGGGCAGTGCCCTTTGATCTGTTTTGATGCGGTGGTGAAAAGGCCTCTGCTGAAGGTTTCTGGGATGGTTTAAGAAACACTCACCCGGTCCCTTCCTGGCCCTGGCAGAGCAGCACAGGGGAGTAAATGCCTGCCTTTCTGCCCCTCCTTTCCACAGCCCATATTCCCTTCTACATCCCAGACCCACAGCAGCTTTTTCACCAGTGCTCTGTGCCAGCTCGGAGCAGGAGATGAACCACATGGTTCTGCCAGGAAGGGCCACCAAGGGATTCGCAGGAATGCTAATGTTCCTGATGTCCACCCATCTCCATAGCATCTGGAACCTGGTCACCAGCCTGCAAACCAGACTTCTCAGGACTTTTAGGCACTGAGAAGGAGAGCAGACCACGATTTAACTTTAAAGATCAAAGCCTGACACTGTAAGCTGCTATCTCTGTCCGTTTAGAAGCTTCTCGATTTCAAGAAGTCTCTGGTTTATACAATCATGGCTTTCTCCAGCCCTTCCTGCATCCTGCCTAACGCAGAGATGTGCACAGAAATATTCTGCAGAAGCCTGGAAACAGCTCACTGCTTATCATGAGCCTTGGCGCACTATTTTCCAATAGGTCAATATTTTTTAGACTGTTATGATAACCAGTGACAAAAAGACCTGTTTACATGGAAAACAGTATTGATGTAGCTAATGCAGTTGCAAACACCAAGTGCATTTCAGTGCAAATCTGCATATATAGACCCAGGTCTTTCTAAATGAATGCCCTATTTCCATAGTAGGTTTCTTTCAGAATAAAGCAGAGATTTGCCTCGTGTATAACTAGGGTTGTGAGTCACAGAAAGGTTTTGGTTCCAATTTCTGCATGGACAAACCCCAGGCTCTTGTATATTCCAAATATCTTCCTTTAAACATTTATTTGCCTGTTGCGGTGCCGGACTGCTTGTGCCCTTTGCCTGAGCAGTCAGCAAGTTCCCTTTGAAGATGTTTACTAATTAAATCAGAACAAAGATGGAATGAATGTTAAGCACCTTCAAACACTTGTTGCACGCTTCAATCCCATGACTGTACTTCACATGCTGCTGTAAAATCTATACATTTTGGAATACACCACATAACGATTCCTTTAAGGGATTCTCTTTTTTAAACAGGTTAAGGAAAAACAATATATCTGGCTTGTTTCATCGTCAGTTTTTCACATCTGCAACTCTTACAGTAGGAAAGGTGCACGGTCTGTTGGATCTGGCAGAGCACCAAGAGCACAGTGGATCCCAGCTCCGGCTGAGGCTTTGGGAAACTTACTGCCTCCGCTCCTGTTCCGTGTCTGCCAAGTGTAGGCTGGTACTTAGAGACACCAACGTGAACTAAAACCCCAGCTACAAGCGCTGCCAGCTTTAGGAGCATCGAAATTCTGAATAACACTTATTTTTAGGATCTGGGGTAAAGTTGCTTTCTCACTCATTTGGGTGTGACGCACTTGTGCTGATCTCAATAGCTGGAGATCTTTTTAATTAAAGAACAATGATAAAAAGCCACATAAAATGTGTTGCATCAAAGCATCATCATACTGAAAATGCTAATTATTATAATTATATAAGATTGCTCACGTTTATTTTCTAGGTGGGAAGGCACACCAGCTGACTGGATTTCAACGTGTGGCTTTTTCAGCAAAATTTTAAGGAGTCAGGTGTTGTCCCTTGCAAGCTGCATAGCTATGGTCAGTCTCTCATCAAATGCAAAAAACACCTCACTCAGTGCATGAAAATTGACATGAGAAACTTCCTTTGAACAAGTTCCAGTCTTAGCTAACAACAAAGGCTTTCTTTGGTCTTCTTGGCTCAGGGACACTTGGCCTCTGCCTCTTCAAGACTAATGAATAGTGCTATCTCTGGAGAGGTAGTGGAAGAGCTGTTAGCATAGACAATGTCTTAGAAGTCTACTGGATTTTTTTTGCAGTGTGTTGTGTAACCATCTCTACTGAACCATCCATCTCCTTGGGATTATGACTGTCAGGATTTGGTCACTTTCACAGGAATAATAGGCCAAACATGATCCGGTCCTGCCATTATCTCTATATGGGAACTATCATACAATGTGCAAAAGCAGCAGCCTCCTTTTCCCCACCAAAAGGCAAGGAGAATTTCTAGGAGAGCAAATCTGGAGCCATGGCAGGCACACTGTTTGGTTGCTCCAAATAAATTACCTAGGGGAGCTTTGTCAGATAGCTGGGAGGATGTACAGCCCTAGGAACCTTATGCTGGTGAAATGGCCAAGGTGGAGAGAAGGACCCATGACAAGGTGGAGACGGTCAGAAGAAAAGCACAGGGGGAAAACACACGGGGAAAGCACAAGCTGCTCAGGGCACAAAAGCAACCACTTCTTGGTTTGACTGCTTTTTCAAAGTCTGTGACCAACATTTGTTTCAAACTGACAAAAAAGAAATGTTAATCTATACTTTTGGTGAGGCCCCAACACGCACCTTTTAAGTCAAGACTGCAGTCCTCATCCCAGTATGAACAAATTTTGAGACAGAGCCAAAAACATCTTACTAGGTGCAAACAAATGAAATAAAACAATTTTGAATCATTCTCAGTTTAAAATAATTAAAGGCTATAAAAATCCTATCTATAGATGATATGTTTTCTGAAAAAGAAAACCCTAAATGAAATGGTTCCAGAGTGTGTGTGTGGATGTCATTATTTAAAGTGGGTTAGACAGAAACTTGTATGAAAGGAGTTACCAACCCCAATATATGGTTTTTTCTGCGTAACAAAACCAAGCAAGCAAACCACAACCCCTCACATTTGGCTGATGTTTTTAATTTATCTTTTAATCTTTTATTCTGAGGCTGGTGAATGCAGGGGAATGCACATGTATAAGACATTGTAAGATTGTGTAAGATTGGTGTCAGCTGAACGTTAAAGCTCTTGAGTACCTGTATGATCAAAAGATAAATCAAGTTGGAGGGGACCTCATGAGGTCTCTGGTCCAGAACCCTGTTCAAATCATAGGGAGCTCCAAGGTCAGATTGGGCTGCTCAGGGCTTTATCCAGTTAGCACTTGAAAACCTTCTAGATTGGAGACCCTGTTCTTCCTAGATTAATGAGATTTTGGATAATTCATGAGAACTCTTGAGGTGCTGAGTGTAATTGTTTTCATCTGGAACCATCAAGAGAGGGCTGTGAAGTTGTCTTACTTCGATTCTCTGCCCTCGTGAGTCAAGGACAGACATCTTACTGTACCAAGGGTCTACCTAATTAGGGAGAAAAGTCAAAGGTTTTGCTTAGTGTTTCTGTTCAACAACTGGTTTTCCTGGGGCAAAAGCAATATCATACAGTTTGTCTAGAGCCAGATATGGCATCACATTTCAGATCACCCAAAGTTAAAGGCAGTGATTTCAGAGGGGAAACTGAGGCAACAGGCCCATCTGATGAGACAGAAAGAGAAAAGCCATTTTGGGCACAGATCACTAGCAATATCTGGTAGCTTGGTGTTATGGTGTTTCTTTCCCTGCACTGAAAATGAAGGCACACACGTATTTTTCCACAGGATTACCTATTGTCTCCAGGACTCAAAGCTGTACAGCAAAATTACTTTAGTCTTTTAAGCAGCACATTTTCACTATGATAAAAGATCCATTTTCTTTTTCTGCCTACTGAAGGGAAAGCTGAACACATATTTCCACTCTTTATTTTCCACACTACTGCTTTAATACAACTTCCTCTTAATAAAGGCAAACCAAGAGGAAACCACTACAGAAAAGCTCAGATAGTTCCATGAGTAGCAAAGCCAAGGAAGTTTCATTTCCTATAGATTTGTATCTTGAGGTTGAATTTTTGTGTGAACTCTCTAGTGTCTAATGATAGCTGAATCATAGGATGATTTAGGCGGGAAGAGTCCCCCTGAGGTGTCTAATCCAGCATCATGGTCAGAGCAGGGCTAAGTCTGGAGTTAGGTCAGGTTTCTTGGCATCTCGTTCAGCCAGGTTTGGAAATCTCCAAGGTCAGACAGTGCCCACCATCTCAGGGGTCTTGCTCCAGCAGTGAACCCCTCCGAAGGTGAAACTATATTTTTTGATGCAGCTGGAACAGCCCCCCTTGTAAGTTGCAATAGTTTCATCATGTCCTTTCACTGTACATCTCTCAGAAGAGGCTGGCTCTGTGTTCCCTATTTTTCTTCGATCAGACAGTAGAAACCAGCAACTTGATCCCCCAGCCTTTAGCTTTTTTCTTTTTGGGTTGAACCAAGGCAGCTGTCCCAGCCTGTCCTTGTATACTGTGAGCTTCAGTGCACTCATCATATTAGTGGTCTTCTCCTGAATGCCTTCCAGCTCAACTACCTCTTAGAATGGAGTTGTCCAAAACAAGACCCAATATATTTTTTTTATTTATGTGATTTTTGTTCTTCTTCCTCATCCTCCTATTTGCATAACTTTTGTGTCTTTGAGTTTTCTACCTCTCTATAAATGTATTTATTAATTTTTAAAACGGGTTTAAAAGTTATTGCTGGAAAGGTAAGACCAGCATACTGGTACATCCAGTCGTACACAGTGTGATTACACAGGCCTCATATTCAAACACCAGCAATGATAATTTATTGATCTGACATGAAATGACAGAGGAAAACTCAGTGAGGACTGGACAGATATCCTTCCACATCAGTTTGTCTCTGTCATATTTGTCATGGTTTCCTGCTGGTATCCACTGACCCTTCAGACAAAATTATCTCTTCTAAAATCAGCTGGGTCAATTTAGACACATAACTGGGGCTGTTTCATCTATTCTTGTGGACCCTATTTTATGGAAATGCAAAACTGCCAGTAGAATATCAGCAGCTATTTTGGGGGATGCCCTACTTGGCACTCACCTCTGTTTGAAGGCATTGAGCCTGAAGACCTGCCTGCTAATTTCATCTCTAGCTGACCTGAGAGGGTAAGGGAGGCAGTTGAAGACACAAGTTGTTGCGCTACACGTGAGGAATCAAAAACGGTGTGTGTCTACAGTCTTGTATGATAAGGCTTTATATGTCACCACAAATGAGGTCTATGCTAATAACAAGATGTTTTATACCAGAATAAGATGAGGTCTTTTCAAGCAGCATATTTCTGGCACTGAAAAAGGGGTGCAGGTTATAGGGGCAAAACTTATTTTTCATTTATGTAGCTCAGTAGGTTATGCTGTGAGGGTTAAAACACAGCTATTTGGAAATCAGTTTGGTTGGATGCTCTTGCTTGCTCAGTTATGTCTGTCACACACTGCAGCTCAGCACACCCGTGACTGATGCTTTCCAAAGTCTGCATTGTAGATGCGGCCTAAACAGAACTATTATAAATAATTTTGCAATAGTGTAACTGTATTGATTCTTGGAGGGTCAGTGATTCTACTTCACCTATAAGATTACAGCTAAACTGGCAAACCTTCCTGAGAAGTCATCTCTGTTCAACAGCAATTCATTTTCAGTTTCTCAGAGGTTACCATGAACATGGAAAACACCCGACAAATGGATTGTTCCCGCAGAAGCAATGAATACAGATTGAATCGCCCTTGAGTAGGACTAAGTTTTCAGACAGCAACACAGCACCATGCCTGGGTTTTATTAGTTTTGCATATTTATAAGCTAGTGAGTGTTGTACATTTGACATGGCAAGTTGTTGCTCAGGTTCCAAGGGCTCTAAGACAAGCAGCCACTTTCAGCAAATCCACAGAATATTCTGTTTAGTGGAAGCTGGAGGTTAAAGTTGGAAACACAGATTTCAAGGAGCTAAAGCCAGAGCTTTTTCTCTTTCAAATTACTGTGTTTGGGTTTATTCATTACTGTGTTTATCTCTTTCCTATGCCATTTCATGTCTTTTCTACATGCAAACCTCTGTTCTTCTGTCCTCCAGTCGTCATCCAACGGTCAGCATTTGAAGGAGTACCCTAAGATGGCAACAGGTAACAAAGTTGGCCCTTTAAAAGGCCTTCAGATAATACAATGGCATTACATCAAGATGTAGGTTTTTATTTTCCACAGAACATGCAGACATTAGCATGAACTCTTCCCATTTTCCAGTGCTCTGTACTTATTTATTTCCATTTTTCCATGCCTCTAAGGCAAATATCGTCCTTTCCTACATATGGAGAAAGGAAAAAATTTCTCTACCAAGCAGATTTTTTCTTTCCTGCTTTGTCTCACAGACTGTCTTCTGCTAAGAAACTGAGTCATCTGGTTCCTCTCTACCTCCTAAACTTCCTTTGGTGCTGAGTACTCTTCCTTCCCAAGTTCAAGTCTGTGTTTTTCTGCTTGGGGACTTTTCCAGTTTTCAGCCCTTCCTTCTTTTGGACTGTCTGTATAGGATGTCTTTAAATATTCAAGAACTTGCCTTTTTTGCCTACCATTCAGGAAGAACCCTGTCATAAAGAAATGACTCCGCAGAAGACAATGTGTGCTAAAGGCCTTGGCAGCCAATGGGTTTACCCTATATTGAGCACTTAAAACAATTTTATTGTCATTTAACAAATCACCACAGTGAGATGTTCCCAGCTGTCATATGAATCAGTTTCATATTCATCTCTTTCTTATCCACACATGCTCTGATCATATGGAGTTCTCAGTGTCAAATTAAACAACAGTGACCTAAATACTGATAAAATCTAGAAATTTTCAGTGGTAGCCAGCAGCTGTTTGTTCCCCTCTGGTCATGTCTCCCAGCAAGGAGAAAGTGCTATTGATGAACTTTTCATGTATTAAGATTGTGTCTCAGACTCAGACTTAGACCCATCTTCCCACCAGCAGGGCTGTTGCATCATCTGTGGTTGGACTAACACCTTAACATCACCTCCTATCACGTATTAAACTAACACTGTAGAATACTGCAGTTCCTTCTCTGTACTCTCTCATTTCACCACCTTCACAACCACTTACTGTAAAAAAAATTTAGACGTTAAGGCTGTATCTTCATTGCTCAGAAAAGGAGTTTTGCTGAAGCAGAAATGAAACATGCAGTGAGAACCCATGAGGTCCCATAGCAAGCAAGGTTCAGGCCAATCACAGTTCTAAGTAGAGCTCTGCCATGCAGTTGACAAGACCTACGGTGTTAGCACTGTATTGCCCTGATGTTAGTTTTCAGGAGATGACTAATGTGCCTTAATTAATCCCTGTGTGAAAAACATACTTTGTAGGCGGCACAGACAAGGCCAAAACTGTGAATAAGTTATCGGGAGTTGCCGTTTCATGGCTTGTTTTGTATCAGGGAGACATTGTCCACATACAGAGGCCAATGCAAACTGTGATCTTTGGTCAAAACTGATTTACTGAAAGAGCTGATAGTTTGCCATTAGCTTAAGAAAAAGCATCTTCATAAGCTGAGAAATACTATGGAAAATAACAATTAACCAGGAAAAAATGATGGATCGAGCAGGATAACAATGAATAGAGGACATACAACAGTGTGACAAAGGTACAGTGAGTTCAGATGTACTGTTGTGTATCATCTAGGTGTGATTTCTGGATGCAGTAGCAGTACTGTTGTGATATTTTCCCCTCTTTTTTTTTTTCTTTTCAATCTTCATAATAAAATTCAATCCTGACTTTTATCAGTATTGGTAGTGATGGCAGATACATATTATCACTTTTAGCCAGGAACATCTCAAATCTCTTTCTAGACAGAAATGGAAAGGACATTTTGTCCACAGTTGAAAGCCAGACCTCTCTGGAATAAAATGAAGCAGAATGTAGAAATATGAAGAAACACCATGTCAGGAAGTGAAGACTTCCCTTTCCAACCAAAGGGCATAGTTAAGTGACTAAAATATTAGCCAGAAACTGACATAACAAAACTGCTTTTTCCAGTCTCTTGTATTATAGATGTGAGCGCTGTATGCAATTAAAAATAACTGATCCAAGTCAGCAATTAGTGAAATATCCCTATTAGAGTTGGATATTTGGCTGATTTTACTTTGAATATTTTGGTGCACTGACTTTGAGACCAGGCCGTGGTCTGGACAAAAAGGAAAAAAAAGGAAAAAAAAGGAAAGGCTGAGGGTAAAAAGGTCTTTAGGGGGCCTAAAATGCTATAAGTGTATTGATTATGTACTTGCATGGGGATCTTTATCACCTATGCCATCACCCATCTTGTACCTTGTGGTAGGTTGACCTTGGCTTGCTGTTAGGGCACAGGGCTTACTGTGTGTCCTGTGACATGGCTTCTCCCAACTCTGGAAAGGACAGATTCAAGCAGGTTCCAGAAGTTCATGGCTATTTGTCTTGCATTGATAAGGTTTGGAGACTACACTCTTGGGTCATCCTTTGCACTAAATGGTGGAAAACAGTAATGAGAATACCTTCACGTTGTAATCCTTAACCAGCAGGTTTCAGTCCTGAGTTTCGGAGGGAGAGGTGGGGTTTTTTATGCACCCTGCTTGGTTTCCCACTAAAATGGGCAAAGAAGTGATTAGTTAGGAGCTAATGAGAAGTTTAAGTTAGTGGAAATGTTTGCAGAGCCTCCAGTGGGTTCTGCATCAGACTTTAACTGAATTTCTTCCTGTTAATTGATAGATAGCTCTGGGGATGTCAGTCTCATGTTTTGGAAACGGGACCGATGTACTTGGGCAAAGCCCAAGAGCTGCTCCAAAAAGCCAATCTGACTAAGCTCATTTACGTAAATTACCCAGTAACAATTGAGTGGTTTCAGACACTTGTAACTTTGACCATATTTTCCCAGTTTTAGTCACTGCAGCCTACTCTAGCTAAGTATAAAACCTCTGCTCCTTGGAGATCTTCATTTGTGGGTGAGTAGGAAGGCTGTGTCGTATTGCTAGTATAAAAGTATTTTTTTTACTCCACTGGAGGGACAGGAGATGGATGGGCATTTCAGGAAGAACAGTGGTCTGTATCTTTGAAGATATTTAGGTACTTGATTCCTATTGATTTTCTCATGATCCAGGTAGCATGCAAATACTTGGAACAATCTGGCTAGAGATAATCTGGTTTCTTTATGAAACTGCACTGAATGTTAAACACAGCAATGACTCAAATGATGAAATGAAAGCTGGAGAGCAAAAAAGCCATGTGATTCTTTGGGGCCATGAGAAAAGGCCTGAAGGACAGCCAAGCAAGAACTGCTCTGCAAGATCTGAAGGCATTCTGTGCTGGCAGTTCATCGATGAAGGTTGCTCGTTATTTGCTTATTTTAAACATGTTGTTTGCTGAAGGCCAAAGCCTGTCAGATCTTAGGAAGGCTCTTTTTAAAGAGCTTTTGTTGCTTCAGCAAACAGGTCATGAGTCCAACCCACCCACTCTACAAACAAACATTTCTCCAAATTATCAGGGGAACGGAGTTCATTTGACAGAGATGTCAGTTTTGTAGAGACGGATCGCTTAGGGTGTGAGGGTTTTATTGTGTATGCCCAAGTCTTTGCCCTCCACTCCTCAACTTTCTCCTCATGCATCCTATATAATGACTCTGCATGTGTGTGTTGATCTCTTTCCTTTTGGAGCTGCTTACCTCTCTAATTGTACTCACCAAGTATTCAGTACTTCAGCTGGCTGTGTTCCCAGAACAAAGGCAATCACTGAATACAAATAACTGAATTAAAATAACGTTGGTTTATAATCAGAGGAAGGCCCTCCATTCCTTAGGAAGTTTGAGATAGCGCTAAGCAGAAAGGTAATTCTACCTGCTAACATGCAAATGGGGTGCTTGTCTGTTTACCAAATCAGCCTGCATACTCACTTATCTGCAACATCACTTCTCCTGGTAAGCTTTATAATGGACTAAAGTGAGATGGCAGCAACAATTAAAGTAGTGTACTGGGACAAGGAGGAACTGTCAGTGGGTAAGAGCATTTTTCAGAGACAGAAGAATAGCTCACAGAATGCCTGAGTTTGAGTAAAGGTGCTCGAGTCATTAAAATGAAAGTAGGGCAGGAATTACTTATAGATGGTATCTAAGAGATATTCTAGTGGAAACCTGCTGCAGAAACGCTGTCTTAATCTTGCTCTTCAAGAAACCAGTTTGGTTCTGTGAAACAACTGGGAAGAAGAATGGGTGAGAGCAGCTTTCAGAGAAAGTTGAATAGATTGCTTTTCCAAGAAAAGGGAACACAGAAGTGACGTGCAAAGAAGCAGAGAGCTGATCTCTGCACTGATGGATAATTCAGAAAAAAGGAGAAAAAAAAAAGACTTGAAGACATAGCTCATTGTGGTCTTGCATATAAATCTATCCAAATTGTTAATGGTCATTAATTAGAAAGTAGTTTTGTCCCAATTTTAGCCCTGGGGTTTGTTTTTGTCAGGGTGTGGGGTTTTTGTTTGTTTGGGTTTTTTTTTGTTTGTTTGTTTGGTTTTTTCTGTTGTTTGGGTTTTTTTTTTTGGAGGGGAGATGGGGAGTGTTTGGTTTTTTAAATGTAGCTGGTTGAATTCAGATCTGAAGTACTAAAACATCAACGTGCTTTTTGTTTTTTTCTTATGGGAGCATTTTTGATGAAAATGTCATGGAATGAAGGTATCCTAGAGTATTATTATTAANCCACCCCCCACCGGATTTTACTGCTTCAGTTAAGGAGCTGCAACAAATGCTGTGGAAACAGCCCAAACGACCTCAAAAGAAATATCTATCAGCCAGTGGTCTCTCAAGTATATAACCTTCCCTCCATCCTAACTCCCTCCAGGCTGCAAGTGTTTGGGTTTCCTCTCTACCCATGGAAGGCTTTGTACATGCTGGGAACCCGGACTGGGGAGTTCTGAGTTCCTGGACTGGATCAGCTGGTGGAGGTAAGGGAAGCCATTAGTCTGCAAAGGACAATACGCAGTTCCCAGAGTCCTCAGAGGTGGTGTGGAGTGCATCTTCCAAACGTGTGTGGGAACCAGTCTCCAGCTGTCTTAGCAGGTCTGTCACAGCACAGCTCTACCACAGCTCAAGACAGAATCAAAGCACCTCTGAGGCATCTGCTATCAGGATTTGTCAGAGATGGTTTAGGTATTCCTGATCCTCCCAGGGGCTGAGCTGGATGGCCCCTTGAAGTCTTTGCCAGACCCTCATTTCAATGATTATCATTAACAACAGTATCCTGCTCTAAGACATGCTGGTCCTCGCTCCAGCAAGACCAATGGGGAAACAGAAACTGCCAAGCAGCCATCAGTTTTTTATTAAGTAAACTGTGCAGATGCACCAAAGCTAACCTTGTGCTTTCTGAGCTGCTCATTTTATCTTTCATCAGTGTGAAACATGATGTATCACTTTTCCGGCAGCATCTGTTTCCCCCTCCTCGCCCAGCCCTTTGACTTGGGGTTATGCTTGTGAAACTAAAAAGAAAAAAAAATAAAAATAAAAATGATTTTGGAATAAAAATAGTTTTAGTGAAAAAGGAAGGTTACGCTTGAATAAAAAAAGAAAGCTGCACCTTTCCAGATAAGTTATGCATGAATACAACATTCAGAGTGGCAGTTTTCTTCTCAAATGTGCGGTAGGTTTGTGTGATAACGGACTGTAGTTTTTACAGGTAAGTGCCTCCACCACACTGGGAGCATGACACTTGTTCTACTGTCCAAGAGGGAGCCCACAAGCAGGGGAAACTCCTTGACTATTATCATTGCTCCTTACACATTTTCTCCCAATGACAGGAACTGTTGCTTTATCTATCAGTATCCACATTTATCTATTTTTATAAGTGCTATGAAAGCAGGAGAGTTTTGGGGGACTTGGAGTAGTGGTTTTGTTACGTTTTTTTTTTTTTTTTTTTGCTTGTGAGATGGATAAAAAGGTAGAAAAGTGACAAAACCAACCCCTTTTGTAAAGCATTTTGTTCACAGATTCTTTTAGATCCTTCTTTCCTGGCTAATGGAACTATTTAATCTGATCCATTATCATCATTTAGTCCTCAGTGATAACAGATCTAGTCCATAATGAGCTCTCTTGATCCAGAGAGAAGGAGAGTATATCAGCGGAATAATTTCATAGTGAACAGCTCTTCAGTTAAGTAGGCAATGACATTACAAAGTCAGTTGTTGGAAACTGAAGACAGAAATATTATATCTCATTTCTAGTGTGATTTATCTACATCCTCAGAATAAATGAGATCAGCAATCACAAGAAATTTAAGGGTGCTTTAGACCCACAGATCCTTGGGCTGGGACTTATCTTACCCTGCTTTGGGTGCCTACAATGCATCTATATCTACTTCTCAGAACTCTGTGTCTTGTTTCCTTTTGGTGAGGAACCAGTGAGGAGAGTTAATGAACCTTATTCATCCAATCAAAGGAAGGCACCTAACTTAGGATGAGGTGAATGAAGCTCTGAAACCCTATTGGCTATATTGACCATATCCCCACTGGTTGTCGGACCACCAGGCAACATTGCAGACACTTACATGCAGGTGGATTGTTTCTGTCTCTGGGGACTTTGAATTCAGTCTAAACTACATGTTCCAGTCTGGTTTGCGATGAAGAGCTTGATGCAAAGCGAGGCTTTAGTTGTCTGTTTTGCAGGAAGTCAGAGGGGACGATCACCAGCCCCTTCTGACCATAGAATTTGTGAATCACCAGTGAGTAATTTCTTCAACTACTGTTGAAAACTCTGCTGATCATTTTGGGGCTTTCACTATGATTTCCCCTATCCCCAACTATTCATCTCTACCCTGGCCAGGCTATCAAATGAGGGCCCATGGAGAGGTTGTTCTTCTTGTTTTGGGTCTTGGCCAGCTGCAGGGAAAAATGAGGTTCTGATCTGTGTAAGCAACTTCCAGCTCATCCTGCTTATTTCAGACTGATGCCAGCAGAGATATGGAGCATCACTGAAATCAGTAATGTCTTTGAATGAGTTTAAGGGTCTCCCTGGGCAGAATGGCTCACAACAATAGGGTAACGATCTTCTTGGTAATATAGCGATAATTTCTTCCAGGCTGATTATGTCCAATTTCATACGAGAGCTGCTTGCCTGCTCTGTGTGACTTTGCAAGGGTTTCTTGCATGCTCTGAAATGGTTCTCCTCACCAATGCACCCTGCCTGGTATGTCCCATCTGGTTTCCTCACTGTGGATGTATGTCATTCTCTACCTGCTTCAGACACAAGAGAGTTATCAATGTGTGCAAAGAGCCATACTGAGACATTCCATGTCCCAGGACATTTCTCTCTCATATATTACCACAGAAACACAGAATTGTCAGAGTTGGAAGGGACATCTAGAGTTTATCTAGTCCAACTCCCCTGCTAAAGCAGGATTGCCCACAGCACATTACTCAGGACGGCATCCAGGTGGGTCTTGAAGGTCTCCAGAGAAGGGGAATCCATAAGCTTCTGTCCAAGCCTTCTTTACAGATGCTCTTTTAAGGCGGCTATTATCCTTTCCATCTATCCATGGGTCCTTCTGGGCACCCTTCTCCCTGATAATGTGTTTTTTCTGGCTGTCACCCTGCTGGTTCCCTGCCACCTTTCCAGCTGGGATGTGGTAGGGCCAGTTGGCACTAGGAGTATTTGCCTTCATTCAGCACTCATCTTCCCTCCCTGTCTTTCTTATAAGAAAGGCAAAGAAAAACTTTTTGCCAGGGTTCAAAGTGACAGGACAAGGAACAACCACTTTAAACTGAAAGAGGGTAGATTTAGATTGGACATAAGAAAGAAATTTTTTATGATGAATGTGGTGAGACACTGGAACAGGTTGCCCAGAGAAGCTGTGGATGTAACATCCCTGAAGTGTTCAAGGTCAGGATTGATAGGACTTTGAGCAACCTGATCTAGTGAAAAATATCCCTGCCCATGGTAGGGGAATTAGGCAGATGATCTTTAAATGTCTCTTCCAACCCAAAGTGTTCTGTGATTCTCTCATAATAAGGCTCTGCTAAAGGTTCCATTATATTTTAAGAAACTTTCTGGGTTTTTTTCTTGGCTCTTAATTTTGTTTAATGTTTTCTTTTCTTCCCATATTAAGTATTCACCTGATGGCACATTATTCTGTGCCAGATTCAAATACCTTGCACCTTGCATTTCTTCCCCCCTAACACTGAATTCAAGGTCATCGCTGTGTCCTACTTTCATTGCTCTCTCCTGACTCGTTAGTTTATTGCCAAATTTTCCTTAGAAGTTTGCCATTCTTCTCAATGCTGGCAATAATCCCATCGCTACAATCAAATCTCTAGCAGTTTCGATTTCTTGTTCATCTGTTCATGTCTCTTTTCTGACCTTTGCACCTCGTGGGAAATGTATGTTTGTTTCCCTGTTGTCCTTTTGTGAACGTTGCAGCAAAATAATCCCCTTTAATTTTAGTTTCACCAGGGAGTTTTTAATGTCTTCTCTGTTCTGCCAATAAATTGTGTCACATCCTGGGAGGATTTAAACCTGTCTCCTTTGCTGAACTCTTAGTTTCTCCCAGACTGTTGTCTGCAACTGAATTTTACTGGTCTTTTCATTGAGCATTTTAAGAAGTTTGGTGTCCTCTGAGTCATTTTGGTCCCTTTCCTTCCCTATGACTTATTGTCTATATTTTTCACCTCTCTTGCTTTCTTCACTTTCTTATTCATTAAGCTGACTTCACTCCCATCAACTCGCCACAGGTATCAAGCTGAACTTTGGGACACAACACACACTTGTGTGTCACTTAATACTTCCTTCTCCTTTGTCTCTTCTTTCCTTGGAATCATCAAGTTTCCCCCAAACTGCTCCATGTGCTCCCCTTCTGACCCAGACCAGAGCACACTTTACCTCATTTCTTTTTCTGCCAGTATTGAAGTCACAGTGATTTGTGGTATTCAGTGGTTTTGTTTCAGCGCAGTTACTCTGGGCTGTGTGAACCAAGAGCATGCAAAAATGTAGTGCTTGTGCCAACAGGTTTTCTCTAGTTGTGCTGGACTAACATAGCTCTTGTTGGTCCCACACTCACTTGAGTGCCTGTGATTTTGCCTCTGTGCCTCAGCTCTGTGATATACTCGACGCTTTTATTGTTCATTCACTATTTGTCTCTTCAAAATTCACTGCGTGTGAGTTGATGTAGATGTTTCTTCAGGGAGCTCTGCTGCTAACATGGTCTCAGCGTTAAAAACCCCAGTTGCCCCACATGGGCTGGGGATAGGTGTCTCCTGGAAGCTTCCCACATGGGATATCTGTTGCAAGGTGGGGCCTTTGACAAGCGGCTCTGCCTTTTAATTCCCCTCTTGTTCGTTGATTGGCAAACAAAAGATGTGCTCATCTTCCATCCACTTAGAAGCCTTTGTTTGCCAAAGGATGTTTTATTCTCTCTTCAAATCCGCAGAAATCATCAGTGTTGGGCAAAGCAGAACAGTTAAACCTCTTAGTCCATGTTGTTCTGTAGCCAGCAAGTATTCCTGAGCAGGAACAGCAAAATTTTCTACCACTTGAAATATGCAAAGAGTCTCTGTAACATAGTCATGAAAAATAATAAGCTACCTACAAAAGAGCCACACCTGTTTCCTCCAACCAGAGGAGAAATTAGATTAAACCCTTGTCTCATTTTTCCATAGCCCTTGCTAAACACTGAGCACCATTTACAGTTAGAAGCCTGATTATCGGTATGCTTCCTTAGCTCAGGGAAAAACAGCTTTTCCTGGTGTAGATTATATTTGCATTTATATTTATTCATTTGCATACAGATTTTTATGCCCTGCTCTTGAAAGGTAAAGAGATTCCAGTTCTTTTAAAGGCAATAACAGTTCATTTTATGCCCTGTTCTCCATAACAATAATTGCTATAACTCTGAAGCTCCCCTGGCATTTTAAGAGCAATAAAGAAAGGGGTGGAGGGGAAAAGAGGAGAAAATTCTCCGATTAATTGGTGAGACTCCAGGGTTCAGTTCTGTGGTGCTTTACTCCTGTGAGTAATCTCATTATCCTTGGTAGGGCTGATTGTACAGAAGCGGCAGGATCATGCCCCAGAAGTCCAGCCTTTAATCAAATGTACCTGTTTAAAAGGAACACATGGCTGCCTTTCAGTGGGAGCCTTTAACTCTGAAATGAGGATGTAAATTAGCCAAAATGCCTCAGAGGGAGGAAAACTCCATCTGCCAGGTTTTCCCTCTGCTCATGCTGAAATTAATCTGTTGGTTGTGTGTGTGTGTGTAGGGGAGTGATTCTTTGCTATTTTTTCTTTTGATAGAGATGCAGATCCCCATTTACAGAAATAAACACAGGATTTCTCCATGTGTCTGAGAAAAATATATATAAAAGGTTGTACTGTACAGATAGGGTAAAAAGACATATAAATCTTTAGTAAGGAAAGGGTGAGAATTTAATAAAAGTAACAGGCATTTGCCAGGAAGTCTCTCATGTATTGCAGAAACAGAAGAGCTCCATAAAGGAGAATGGGAAAGTCAGAAAGTCAGGCAAGAGCTGTAGGAGAGGAGAGTCAGCAGAGCAGTGTTGTTTGCCTTAAAAAGCAGATTAATAAAGGTGTATAAAATATTAGATTGTACAGGGAAAGTGGAAAAAAAGGCTCTAGAATAACATTTGTCCTGATAACTAAATAAAAATCTAAAGCGATGTAAAAGACCACAGTTAAAGGAGATTGCTAGAGTGTTTATTTTTCTTAACATAATGCACAACTTCTTATCACATTGCTATTATTAAAGCCAAACAAACAAAGGGTTTAAAACAAACTAGTTGAATACTAATAAATGTAGTCAAATTTCCTAAATATGAGTTAGAAAGGCAAATCTTTGAGATAATGTCTTCCATCCAGAGTGTGGTTTAGCCCAAATTCCAGATTTGTGGCATAGTAGGAATAAAAATCATTGTGGTTTTGGTGATTCTGTCTTGCATAAATGTGAACAAATGTTACCACATCATCTGTAGCTATCAAATGAGGTAAAATCAGGAGAGCAATATCAGCTTTTGCATGCTAACACGTGAAATGCCAGGTGAAGAAACAGAAAAGGAAAAAAGCTCTGTTTGTGTCAGAAAAAATTAAAATAAGGCCCCAAAGCAGTCTTGCTCTTTTTTTTTATTATTTTTTTTTTTACTCTAAGAACAGTCACAAACTCAAGTGGAAAATGAATGAGTCACATCAGAACAACAGCTTGGCTCTTCTGCCACTGCCTCCTTCCCCTGCCTGTCATGCCACCAGGCATCGGAGGTTCTTTCCAGCTTCTGACACCTCCCTGGTGGCCTTCAGGAGCAGCTTGAGGGGGGTCATCTGCTCTGATGAAGTTGACCTTCCTACACTGATTTGCTACTGCAACAAACTACACAGAAAGGTATTCATCATCTTTTGGGGCAATCCTCCAGTGGCAGAGGTCTTGAGCATTTTTAAGGGATTTTGCTTTTCAGCTGCTAATATGCTGCCACTGATGGCTTATCATTACAGTCAACATCAGGAACGGAAATTCAAGCGTCCTGGTACAGGACAGGTCCTGCAGTCAATAGAGGTCAAGAGCCTGAGATGGTTGTACTTGGTCTTCTGAACAGCATTAAACAGTGGGAACAGCCATTATAAAGTGACTTTAGTGCCTGGCGGCTTCTCCTGACCTGTTCTTTGAGATCAGATTAAGCCATACCCATTTACACCAAGTGAGTATCTGACCTCCATTTTTAGGAAGAGCACCAAGCTTGTTTACAAAATAATTAACTTGGCTCCCATCCCAAGCTAAGCATCTTTTTCATTCGTCTTTGGCCAAACTGTGTTCCTGTTATGGTTAGCCCAGGCTTGTACAATAAACATTTGGCAACTGGCAGCATGGTGTTGCTCAGTGTGAACTTTTTGTGCTGTGGCTGGTTACACAAGACCTATCGCTGGGTCAGTCGAGTAGCTGCTGCTGCGGGACAGCACTGGTGAAAGTGTGGTGAGTCAGGGCAGCCACACCATCTCGGCTGACTCATGCCACGGAGCCCTGCCTGACTCCATACTGACACTGCCCTGACCCTTTTCAGCTGTGACATTCTATGGAAATCTGTCCCACAGTTCCTGCAAGTGGGTAGCAAAGGATTTGGAGAGGCTTAAAAGTGCCAGTGGAGCAAAGCAGGTGAAGTGTGAACACTGCAGCTAGTGGAGGCTGGAGAAGCCATGGCTGTTCCCTCTGCCCAAAGCTGTGGTATGTAGTTCTCCAGCTCTGAGCAATGTGACACCGTCCACTCTCACATTCAGGTTAAACTGGAGCACTTTTAAGGCAATATTTATTTATTTTTTGGGGAATAAGCCCCCTTTTTTGACAGTACAGAGACCTTCAGATTGTTCTTTGTACGGTGACTGTGTGTGTGAGCGAATTAAATACATGCTGCAAGAAACAAAACTGTACTTAACACAAGACTGTTAGCAGTTAACGGCTTCATTCCCATCCACAAAGAAATAGGGTCAGCCTCCTGCAGCCCAGCAAGGGACTTGGCTCCTCTCTCAGCGTGTAGAGATGACAACTTTCTAGGCAGAGAAAGATGTAGGTTATGAACAGATTTATTTATTAAAAATTGATGTGGTCTCACTACAACAATGACTTAATTTGGATGAAAATACATAGGGAAACATATGAATCAGACAAACATCTGTCAGGAATGAAGAAGTGGGGGGCTAACGTTTTGAGCAGGACAATGAACTAGGAGATCTCCTAAGACTCTTCCCAACTCTGTTTTCGGTGGAAACTTGATCCTGTAAGTTGATAGTGATTTTCCCAAGCAGGGCATGTAGACACAATCCCTGGGAGCATGGAGCAGATTTTTGGTGACAATGAAGGTGATGCTTACTGCTGTGCAGGTCTGTCATGCAGATGAACTCAAAAGTCTGCAAGACCCTGTATCTCAATTTTGCCAGGCTAAAATCAGAAAGCTGTTATATTGCTCCCCACCCTGATCACCCATCCTCTTGGGCTTTCACTTCCTCGCTCTGATTTGGTTATGCTCGTGGTGTTGAAACACTCCTCTCTGTGTATCTCTTGCTGCTACTATTAGTTCCTTATTTGCTTTCTGAAATCTCTTACATTTGTTTACAGATGAAACCCTCTGAACTTCCCCTAAGTCACCTCCTCTGCCTGTTTTCATGTGGAAACCTCTTTCATAATTTTATTTTTCCATTTAATTTAAAGCTTCATATTATTTTTCTTTCTAGTTTCTTTTCATGCTATTTCCCCTTACTCTCTGGAGCTTTACAATGTATAGCTCATATTCTTTTTCTTTCTTTCCATTTTCCTGGGGCTGCCTACTGCAGAAGTGGTTGTCTTTCTTTTCTCCCAGTCAATTTGATGCTTTTTTTTTTTTTTGTTCACACATAACTGTTTCTTCCCCCCTGAAGCTCTTGTGGGCTGTACAAATGCAATTTGTTTCACCAATACATAAAAGAAAGTCTCCCTAGACTGAAATCTCTCCTAGCTGCACTAATTTCCCTACCAGCTCCCCAAGGTTTCTATCTTCTGTGCTTTTCACAAAGAGTCTGGATTTTTAGCTAACTACTCCTGTCCTGCCCAAGACAGCCAACAGATTGGTATTTATGGAACTTGCTTAGCACATTGAAAACCTGTGATTCCGCTCCAGATTGGGATCAAGAAGGGACTTGAATTTGGTCATCTTTGTCCAGCATGCAGGCCCTGCCCACCAGATTATTGACACTTCTGAGATGTGTGGCTCTCAGAGGTTTGAGAAAATCTTCTGGAGGTCACAGAATTGCCTCCATGTGAAACAGGAGAAATCGCAAAAGTGGAAGTGGCTTGGGAAAACCATTTCCCACAAAGCTGCCACAGGGCTTACATCCTCTGTTTTGTTCAAATCACCAAAATGTATGGATTGGGTGGATTTGCTGCTAATTTTAACCTTCACCTCAACTTTTGGACCGCTTACAAAGTGGTAACCTGAGACTTTTGCCTAATCTGCTCCCTCAGTCCTGAGCGTAGGCACCAGATGTTGCCAAGTGCTTCTACCTCTTGTTCGTCCCTTAGAAAAACATGGGTTTCTTCTGCTCCTTCAAAACTGAGCATCAGTCCAACTCCCAAGCTTTATTTGCTTCAGTATGGAGGATCGCATCTGCCTGCACCCCATCTTTTAGAACAAGCTGTATTTATTTCTTCATGTTGTAAACTCAAGGCAGAATCTCCACTTTTTAGTGCTGTTACTTCTCGGGATGAACATTTCCTTCCTCTTTGTCAGTTTATGCAATATGGTAAGATTGGCAATACATCCTTTGATGGACACAAACAGGCAATTGCATTAGCCTATCTCATAAAAATAAAATAAGTAGGAAAAAAAAACCCCACCCCATTTTTCATCAGTCACCAGAAATTGACCTGTATTTTAGCTGGAAATATTGGAAGTTTGAGTCTTGTTATTTTTAGTTAAAGCAAATCAGCCTCTTCTTCTTCTTCTTTATGTACAGGTGAAACCATGACTTTTCCTGCCAAATAAGTCCACCAAATACTACTTTGTCTTTAACAGTTTTTCTTAGTTTGAGTTCCACCCCCCCATCCCCGCTCCCCCCCCCCATACTTTTCCCCTCCCCTCTATGGCGGTAATGTCCCAGTTCTGCATTTCTTTTGCACAGGAATAAGGAAAAACAACTCTAATTTATGTGTTAATTTTTGAAAGGTGTAAAATGCTGAACAGATGGAAAGGACAGTATTATACATGCAAGACCTGATTGCTCCAGTCATAGGCTACTGAGTTCTGTTCCATATCCTTAAATTTTTGCATAAATGGATCCTCTCTTACTGGAATTGCAAGAAGGTATAACCACTATCTGTATTAAATTAAAAATCTCACTAGTAAAAATTTCACTAGTACTATTAACCTGCAATCTAAATTCTCCATCTGACATAAAGACAAACTAATCCTCTCATACACTCTGACTTCCTGTAAAAATACAGTAATCATTAGCTAATTTTTTCTTTTGTTTTCTTCTCTCAGTTGTTTTATTTTCATGACCAGAAGAATTCAGCCCTTTGCCTCTGGGTAAACAGATAAGTTGTGTAAGATTGAAACAAGCAATATTTGTTGCAATGCCAGTATAAGCAGACCTTCTGAGTCTCATGTGTTCAAAGTGAGATCGCTTCATCCTGCACTTCAGATTCGTCCTTTGCTCTGGCTGTATCACCCACTGGTGAATAAAAATTGAATGTATTTCTCCCAGCAGCGTGCCTCAAGAGACTGGTTTGGTCCAGCGTGGAAGGAGGAGATGTGGAGTACGTGACCATTGCCACAAGGATCAGTGGTGCCCGACCATCGTGACGATATCCAAGCCTCCACTATCAGGAATCTGGTTGCCCTCATTTTTCCTTCTTGTCCTCTGGCTTTGAAGCTTCTGCAATCTTCTGTAAGTAACTCTTACGTCTGCACCTTTTTCCTCCATGGCAGGGGAAAGGTGTCTTATTTGCTGCGAGGAGGTACTGCAAGGTTTCAGGAGCTGTTCTCTCCGAAGACTTCTTCAGTGGAAAGCTGTTGGCATTTGCAATGCAGCTTCATCACTGAGATGAAGTGAGCAAAATGGTTTCCAGAGAGGATGTTCTGTGTGACATCTGCCACTTAGACTTCAAGGCATTTTCAGAGATGAAGTAAGCATAATATTAATTGACTAGAAAGCAAATCCTTTCTCTTTAAAGTTCTTGTTAAATGCAAACTGCAATGGAAGAGGAATGGAAAGCATCAATCCAGATCATTTACTGTTATCCCCAAGGAGCAGATTTATTGTCTATTTTCAAAGGGTTGCTGTACAGCTATTAAAGAGCATTCTTGGCTTCTTGGGGAGGAGGAGAATATGCCCCTCTTGCTATTAATTATTAATAATTGCTGGCATATTTAATGAGTTCCAAAAATGCTCAGTTCATTCATAATAACCTCTCCTGCCTCTCCCCTTCAGATCCTCCAGGAAAAAAGCCTCAACAGACTACTAAATGAAGCTACAAAATTTCAAGAGGACTAACGGGACTTACATAGTGTAAAATGGCAAGATAAAGACAGAGTTTCTGTAAAGGATGTTGCTGCTTGGCTACCTTTAGAAACACAGGACAGTTTATTTTTAAAAAAAAAAAAAGAAGGTAGCAATAGA
The DNA here is from genome assembly GCA_013400055.1 of Nycticryphes semicollaris. Taxonomy (NCBI): domain Eukaryota; kingdom Metazoa; phylum Chordata; class Aves; order Charadriiformes; family Rostratulidae; genus Nycticryphes; species Nycticryphes semicollaris. Next base: position 1,514,418 of record VXBJ01004049.1, read on the forward strand.
GACAGCCATAAAATATTTACCTTAGTTCTGAGCATGCAAATAAAGGAAAAGAATGAGGAATTAGGTATTCAGAAAGAGCAGGTCCCCATAAAGGCTAGTTAAAGTCAGCAGCAAGAGCTGTGAGGTTGGTCCCTAAGGGGAATCCATGCCAAGTGAGAAGGGAATCACCCTGTGAATGTATTTAGTCTGCAGCCGTTTGGGGTGCAGCTTTTGTGCTGTGTCTTTACAGTGCCTAGTAAAATCAGGCCGTGGTTTGTGACTAGGAATCCTAATGTTGATCCCTAACACCCGGCATTGTTAAAATGTCAGCAAGAATGATAACAAGTATCAGACTTTGGGGGTAGTGGGAAAGGCAACAACTATGTTTCTGCTCTTTTATTTGCAAAAATGGGTTCTGACAGTTACGGATCCTCTGAGGATTGCTTTGTTCCTTAGGAATAGAACAGGAAGGAGAAATAATAGGAAAATATTTTATGAAGTGTGACAGCAGATGGGCTATTAAATATGACTCACTGTGTGGCGTGTGGGCAAACTCTTACTAATGACCTTGTGACTCGGCCGCCACTTCGGCAGAGGTTATAGACTTGACAGGCCATCTCTGCCTGGCAAAGGTGAACCTGAGCTTAGCGAGCGTCATGCTGTTCTGAGACTCGTGAGGCCAAAAATGTGTTACCTGAGTCAAGGAAATTGAATTATGTGGATAATTAAAATTCACATCAGAGTTGAGTGCTGTGGCCTGTGTGGATACTGATGTTATTTCTGTCCACAACCTTTTAAATTATCAACCAGAGGGACCCATGCTAAAGGTGGAGGTGTTAAATGGGCATATCTTGCCTGTATATTAAAAAGGGATGAGGGCAGGATTGTATGTGGCATGAAGGTGACGAATGCAGTGAAAATACCAGAACTACCTACAAATTTATAAATCCATGTTTTATTTGTCTTTTAAAAATCAGCTGAGAAGAAAACTGTACAACATGTGGTAGAGAAGGGCCCTGCTGTAGAAAGCGAATGTATAGGCTGATATACTACTTCTTACCTATTTTTGATTTCTGTGTCACAGATGACAATTTAATCATCAAGTCTTCATGAAGTCCAATAATCACCAGTTTTAGAATGTTCGTAGATTTACACTGTGGGCACAGGAGACTGTCAGGGTAAAATAACCTGTAATTCCGGTGTCAAAACTCTCCTTTAGTGCTTATATAACAGAACATCTAAATCACGAGTTACAGCTTTTCTAAAGCAAACAACCAGGGTCATAGTCCTGTAGCTGCTTGTGATGGTTCCAGTTCCAAATACCTTTAATTTTGTTTACAGTTATACTGGACTTTTGTAAAGAATGGTTTACACGTCTTGCTAGTGCTTTGGAGGCCACATGATCTTGTGGAATAATGAAATTACTATCTGTTATTACTTCAGACTTTATATAAGAAGACATAGGAGACATAAAATAGCTTATATCTGACATATATTTAGAGTATTATGGGAATCCAACACTTTTCCTTTCTGTGACCTGAAGGAGTTGTGTCTCCTCTGCCTTGAGGGAGCAGTTTCTGCCTAGGCTGCTCCAGAGGCAAACAGAACAGAACAGAGTAGAGAAAGGAGTGTGTCCTCTCTCCTGAACTTCACTAACACATCTTATTGAGTTATTACAGGGAGCCTGATCTTAGCTGGAGAAACCCTCTGGGGAGGGTAAGTATGAAGCAGTTGCCGGTGAAGGTAAACCTGAGGACATCTCTCTGCTGAAGGTAAAGACACTTGATGATGACACTGAGACATTTGATAGCAGAGCAGGGAGGTAAGAGAAGTTGGAAAGCAGAGAGGGGATATTTTCTGCCCTCCATCGTCACAATCCAGAGACCTCAGACCTCCAACAAAAAGGGGAGCGAACCTCAGCAACTTCCCCCTGTGACGAGTTCAAAGGCAGTTTGAAATATTCTTCATAATACCTGTGGGACTTCAGGGTTTAGATACCTCACTATGGCCAATATTCATGAATAGTTTTGTGAAGCTCATGTGCCTGTGTTTTCCAGATCCCTGCACCAGATGGATAATTTGACTCACCGCAACAAATCAGAGCAACCTCAGTTCAGTGACCCTCATGGAGCTATTGCAGCAGCAGGGTATGGGCTTGTTCAGGGCACATTCCTAGTGCATTCCTGAAGCTAGGAATTATTTGGGATGATGCAATACTGGGTGTTCTCCTGCCACTGGGAAGTCTCAACAAAATTTACCACACAGCAGTTGCAAAACACAGCTGAGAATTTAGCCTACGATGTTCTTGCACCTTATCCCTATTCATAACTATGTAACCCAGAAGAATATGGAGAGGCAGAAGGAAGCAGACAGTTCTCTTCTGACAAGAAAGGACTGTGGGTCCTTGTGCAATAACCCTGCACTACCCATTTTCCAAGAGCTTCATTAGCCTCTCTTACACAAAACCGAATTAACCCAACTGATAAGATATTAGGACAAGCATCAGAAACCTCATGCAGTCTCCTGTGTGTCCTGAGGCCAGCTCAAGTGCCTGCTTTTTCCTGATGCAGGAGGGTTGCCTGTGTAAACTTAACGCTGTGACTTCAGCCGTGTAATCTGTATTCAGAAAGAGATGCTGCCTTTGGCCCTCTGGCTGCCTTTGTCTAGCTGTTATCTGTGCAACTGGTGCAGAGCGCTGCAGCAGACACAGCTGGAGGTGATGTCAAGGCAGGGTGGGAAGACTTCACAAGTGGAAGGCAAGAGTGAAACTCCAATTGAGATTCTGCAAGACACTGTGAAAATACTATGTCCCCTCAGCAGAGCATGTACAGAAAAGCGCAAAAAATTCCCTGCCCTACATCTCGTGCTACTACGTGTCTCTGCATGTTTCAGTCCATCTCCACGTGATGAGTCCTCTTATTTTGCCAAGAGGTAAGAATCCCCACATAGGAAGTTGAATCCTAGAGGAAATGGGCTTGTTGTCCTTTGATTTCTTCTATCAGCTCCATAGAAACCTGCAGTTCCTGTATGATCCCAACTTTCCCAGGATTACAGACCAACCACCAATGTATGATGCAGCCTGCTCTTGCAAGTTCCCACTGTCCCACCTCTAAAACAGATTTTGAACATCACTCACCCGGGAGGCCCAAATGAGGTGCTCTCTGCCCTAATATGAATGCCATCGCTCAACGAGAGCGCTCACACTCTCCATCCCACCTACTTGTGGACAGCTGGGTGTTGTCTAGGAAAAAACACCCTTCTTTAATTAGGGGTGGATAAGTATAAGTGGACATTTTTCCTCTGTGTCAGCAGAGGAACAGGGCCTGGCAGCAGTGTATCAGTATGGGCAGCTCCTGACTTTTTTACAGCAAAGCCTCTCTTGAACTAATTGCACATGTCTTCATCCCTTCCTGTGTCCCCATTTTCTTCCCAGCCTGGTGTTGATGCTGGCACTGAGGTAGCAGGACTGCCTGAACCTATCTGTCCTGTAGCACTTTCTCCTGGGCTTCCTCCGTGTGAAGAAGACCCTGGCGCTGCCAGAGCTCCAAAATAGCTTTGTTCACAGGGGCAATCTATGTCTCCTGCTTGTAAGGTATGCATATTTCATTTAGCTGTTGGAAAAAAAACAGCTTTATTATGCCCCATTCCCACTAAAAATGGGGGTTCTGGGGTGGGTATGATTCCCAGGAGCCAATATTAGTGCAGGATCAGGTTCTTACAGAAGAGGTTTTGACCTGCCTGGATAGGAAGAGCTGAAAGGACAACATCAAGTCATAAAGCAGGTCTGCTAAAAGTTCAGAAAGATTTCTCTCATGAAAATGAGGTTAAGTGCAAGGCGACAGCTTTGCTCAGCATTTACCTTCTGCAAATTTCCACCCCAGTCAGCTGCAAGCATGTAAAAGAATGAGTAAGAAGAATGGAGGGCAGCATTTTGCAGTAAAATCCTGGTTATCTGAAGATTTCCTCTGGACTGAAAGAACAGCTACTACCAGGGTTTACAAAGGTGTTTAGATGTGATCAGGTAGAAACAAATAAACTTGAACAAATGCAGTAGGAGCGGCTTTAAGATGCAACGCGTGGTCTGACTCAAAAAAGAATGATTTCACAGGGGAAAAATCCAAAGTAAAACTGCAAGAACAATGCTAATTAGAGATGTGTCAGGTGCTTGGCTCTGGATTACTGTTATGTCAGTGTGTGCATTTCAAGGACAAATCACAGTCAAGGACTGGAGTAGAAGATGTTGAAATTTCCCCCATTTTTCCTTGACTTGGCTCAGTGAAGTCCTTGGGAGCGGAGGCTGGAGAGTGAACTGTGCTGAAGGCTCACTACCCCCAGCTAGTATGCTATCCACAGCTGGTTTCATTCCCAGCTAAATTGTTGGAAATGCAGCCCAGAATGAGAGGCAAAACTGAATTCTGTGGTGAAAACCTGGAAGATAATTTTTAAACTCTCACAAACCACTTTACTTCCCAGATTCAGACACTGCTGAAAGCAGTGATACTGTGAGAAATGACTGCTCCTGGCTATGCATCCTACTTCGCTTCAGACTGACAGAAAATTTAGAAAGCAATGTTGAGCTTCACAACTATACACACATCTACTCCCCAGGGTCCCCGCTGTCTAATTAGTGCCCTCCCTGCTGTGAGCAGTGATCTTTTCAAAGTCCAGCTTGCTTTCTCTGTTAAAAGCAAAGGACTTTTGCAAGCAAGGGCATTAGTTGCAGGTTAAATTGGGACCAAGTTTCTCCCTGAGATTTTGATCAGCTGGTTTTTTTTTAATCTTTTTTTTCCAATAATATTTCTCACAGATGTTCCTTCTTGTTTCTCATCATACTGATATTGCTTCAACGCCTGCTCCCTGGCTTAGCCTGCACATTGTAAAACCCTTCTCTCATCACTTCCAGTATATATGAGACAATCTTACAAGTCACCAGTTTTGCTGGTTATGTAGTAACATTTGGAAGCTTTTTTCTATATACTCTGTCTATGAGAGACAAATCTCAGCTGATGCTGCCTGTCTGTCCTGGAAGAAATTCCTTCTGCTCAGAGGACTAATCTGTTATTGATTGTGCTGGGGAAAGACCCCTGAGGGTTTGCTAGGTACGATTTACAGTTCTCTCTTGTCTGCTCACTCAACATTCAGCTATTTGCTTTTAAAGTGCTTTAATGTTGTCTGTTGCAGGGGTTTGTGTTTAGTGTTTGACTCTATTTTAATGCTAGGATAAAAAACAGTGGTAAAATGAGACATTTAAATATAATTAATTATGTGCATATACCCACGTATCTATGCATCTGAATATCAGTCACCTGAGGTATAACAGGATTAATAATGAAAAAGTGGTTTTTATAGCTGAGATGCTTTTTTTTCCAGACATTGTAACTATGATTTACAAGGGTATTTAATGCACTGTTCCTCAAAATCCCTTATTTTCCACCTCTCTGCCCTGCACCCCATACATTCAAGGACAAGCTTGTCCTCAGTGAGAAGTGAGAAGAAGATCTCTGACAGGGCATGAGCTTCAGCTTGGTGACCCCAAGTCCTCTCCTAGCACCCTACTTCTGGGTTTTCACCCCCCTTTCACCTGGCCTGGGCACCTTCATTGTCTATGATTGTGAGTGACTGCAAGCCTCTCACCGAAACCTCTCTTGCACAGATAAATTCAGGTCTGCACCTTGCCGCTTGCTTTTGCTGTCGCTTTTCATCTTGCAGGGAATGAGAAAATACTCACATGTAATCCTGTAAGCTGCTCGCAGTTCACCTGCCTGTTCTGGTGAATAAACAGTATATTCTGCTTATGGCACATCCTTTCAATGGGGGAATACTTAACAGATGAAGTAAGGCACTGAAGTGTGAGTACCATTAGCCACACTTGCCAAAAGAAAGAAAGAACAAACAAAAAAAAATGTATCGTAAAGCAAAAATCCTTTGGTTTGGAAAATATTTCCTGGACACCCTACCTCAGCCACACATGAGACAATCTACTTCTGTTAAAATTCCTCCCAAGTCCTTCCATCCTCATAAGAGCATTTAACTTTATACACTTCTTATGAATAGTTCTCAAAAAATCTATACTACCTGCATAAGTATCAGTTTTGAGGTTTTTCCTATGTGTTTCTTTTTTGTAGAAGGCTCTTTGCACACTGATGGCATTACAGAGTTGATGAGTAATTTGATTTACATGAAATAAAATGGGGAAAATTGCATGAGTAAGATGAGCTAATGAAGCACTGAAGAAAGAAAATGTTACTATGCTGTCAAAAAAAGAAAACCAATAAAAAACCTCTGTAGGCTGACAAGAAACCAGACAAGTAGACTCTCTGAGTAATAAATTTACCAGCAGTGTAAGACATTTTTAGTTTTGATAACATCTTTACTGGGAATGGCTTGAACCAAACTTTATATGTTTGAATATCGTAAGGTTGGGGGCGTTTGGCTAAATAGGGACTTGCAAGTGTGTTTCTGTTGATTTAATGGATTCTCTGAAAATCCTGAGCCAAATAAGTTTTAGCATTTGTGTCCAGCAGTAGTTTTAAATCTTTTTTTTTTTTTTTTTTTTTTTTAATTTTCCCTCCTTTGTAGTGGAAGCTTTAGGCTTATAAGGGGCAATTTCACTTACTCAGGTAGTGAGATGTTAACTGCTCAGGCGTATTTGTCTTGTTCTCAAGAAGCAGTGGAGAGTGGGAAATCTATGGACCTTGGATTAATTTCCCTGGAGTTTAAATGATAGTCGTGAGTTTTTTCCCTTTGCTTCTGCAAAATTCAGCCTGTAGATCTTGGTGTCTGCAATTTCTAACTTAAGAGGTATTGGCACAAAGTCTCTGAAAAGCCTGGTGTGAATCACCCGCAAAAATCACATTTTAAATTATTTGCTTCACAAAAGCACCAATGCTGGTGCCAAAAAAAAAGTCTGCTGAATAAAAAATAACCCCTCTGTGTTTTATAACCTTAGGGGGAAACACTCAGGGGTTGGATCTGCTCACTTGTACTAATGCCCAAGGGCTATGATCCAAAACTACAATTTATTCTGCCCAATGGGAGACTGCAGGTGTGGCTTTGTGTCTCTGTCCCAGGATGAAGGCTCCTGTACACCTGGCAGAGCTGCTTTTCTCTCAGATAGTGCGTTTGTCTGAGTGTGTGTCTCTTGCATCCGAAATGAACGTGTTGGGTGGTATCAGCAGGCATCTCCAAGATGCCCATCCCTGTAGGATGTGTGTGTCTGGCTCACAGGATAAATTGTTCATGTGGATGCCCTGGGATTTGCTTGTTTCTCAGCCAATTTTTTGATTTTTGACCCCTGTGAGACTGCCAATGGGTATGACAGCTCAAACAGCGGGGATTAGCAATGGACTCCTGAGTGGTGTTTCTGGGATTCAGCCTGCTGGCAGCCCTAGCAATGGCTTTTGGAGCCACCCTCACAGGCAGAAAGCCTGATTCGTATCCCTGCCTCTGGAGCATCATTTTCTGACTCAGCAGCTGTGCGGTATTACCTTGCTGGGGACGTCAGACAGCATAGGTCAAGGAGGCCCAACTGTCCGTCCCATACTGCTTGTTCCTTCTCCTGTACCCACCAGCCTGTCCCAGCCTGTCTGAGGAGTGGAGGGCATTGGCTGCAGTGTTCCCCATGTCCCTTCTTAAATGCGCAGTAACCAGACGCTGCCCTGGGCCTATTGCCTGCTTTTCACTGAGGTGATACTGAAAAAAGAAAGAAATATTACACATATTGGTGTCTTTGCAAGTCCGGTCAGCCCTTAACTAAGGTGCTGGTACAGAGACCAACTTAACTGATCAGATCATTTATTCCTTCAAACTGGGTAGCAAGAAACTTAACAGTATCCATATTATTGCAGATTTACTTTAATATATCCATATCATCAATCCACATATCATTTTCTCATTGACTTTTAAGGGAATCATATAATAGTTCGGGTTGGAAGGGACCTTTAAAGGTCATCTAGGCCAACCTCCCCTACAATGAGCAGAGACATCTTCAACTAGATCAGTTTGCTCAGAGCCTGCCAAACTTGCTCTCCCTGTTGAAAATCACTCTTACTCCCATCGCTGACATTATCTGGTGCTTTCTGTAGGATTTCCTCATCCTTCTCTGCACTGATAACAATGGACATTTTAAACTTCTCATCAGCAAATTCCATTTAAAGCAGACTTTTTTTTTGTGGTAATGCTATTAATGAAATTATTGTCACACCAGTCCTGAGACTGATCCTTGAGGAACTCCAAAAATACTCTCTACAGCCCAACAGTTCCCCTTTGTGCACAGGCCGCTGTCATCATCCTTGTTAGTCAGTTCCTTCTCTGCAATTTTGGATGGTGACTCTCATTTTGGACCTTCATTGTCACAGCATCCCAGACATCGGCACATGTCTCAGACAAAGTGCAGTGAGGGCAGGTGGTTCCTGAGGCGCATCCATATGTGTTTGGATCTTTCTGGTCAGTACCCAGTAGCAAGTTCTTCACACAGGTTGCAGATCTGGGCACCCAATTGCCTAAACCTCAAGTCTTCCTTCTTATCCCAGCATTAATAGCCTGGGAAAATGCCAAAAATCTTCAATCCAGTCAGATATTTAATTTGGTTTAAATTTTTCCACTACCCCCAATTGGAACGTCACTCTTGACACTGGTCACTATGGGCTGCTCAGTTGTTGTCATTGAAGAAACTTCCATTTAATTTATCTTCTCCAACTTTCCCACCAGCTGGCTTCTTGTCCACCTCTTTTGGTTTCTGAAGAAATTTCTCCTTTGCTTTCATCCTCCAGGATTGATCCATTTACAAAAGATTGCCAATGAAGCTGAGATTAAGATCTTCATACAACGTCAGTAAAGAGCTGACCTATTCAAAACTCAGGTCTTCCCCAAAGATGAAAGAGTTGCATTAATTCCCTGGAAACATCAGTGTGGATTGCCTTCATCTGGCTTTTAACATATAACTTTCTATACTGAAGCCATTAAGTGGCTGAACTTGATGCCAAATCATTGCCTGATTGAAACAGTTCTCAATACTAAAAGTTACACCAGGAGAGATTCTGGGAATACAAACTTCTGTGACTCAATTCTTAACCAAAGTAAAACAATGTAGCTCTTGATTTCAGTGAAGCTTTGTTAATTCATACCAGCTGAAATTTTAGTTTATAATTTGGTTTTCTTTTCTTTCTTCCCCTGCTTGCCTTAAAATTTCCACTAAGTTCTCTTCCTGAAATGTCACATGGATCTGGTAGGCCACAGGATTTTATAGTGTTTCACTGAGTTATATATGGCTGGGAGAAAGGTTAGTCAATATTTGTCAGAGGAATGTTGTATCTCCTGTGTAGAATAACTGATTGGTATCACGAGCCTTATCTACGCCCCCATATCACAGGAAGAGTGGCACCAGGCTCAACTGTCAATAAAAGCAGTATACAAGGAAGATGTATCTGCTCAGAGATAGGAGAATAAGGAAGAGTAGAAAAAGGTATTGTGGTGGAAATGGAAAGCAAGATGTGGTGGTTTATGGGATAAAACATCTATACCTCAGAAGAGTCAATGAATTTAGTATGGGTTAAACACTAGTCAGCTTCATCCTAGCGACCTTCTGAGTGGGACATATCTGCTATCAACATAGGGGGCATGAAGCCAAACCATGAAATTTACTCCAACCAAGATCATCAGCAGATACAGATCAAGAAAGAAAAAATAAATTCAGTTCTCTGAGAAAAACGACCGACACAATTGTGGTGGAGGGACAGAGAAAGAACATGTGGGTGTGTGAATTTCTAAACCTACCATATACTTCCTTCTATGATCATTTTCCCTAACAGTGGCAACTTTTTTGTAAGTTAGAACTTTTATGGTGGTAAGAATTGTATTAAATACATTCACACCAGCACAAGCCTCAAATTAAAAATGTTATGTTCTCACTTCTCCACTTACATTTATATTTCTTTTTCATCATATTTTAATACTTAGAAGCCCTCTCACTGTGCCGTCCTCTGTTTTGTTTTCCCTTGTTTCCACTTGAAGCGAATTTGATTTTATTAATGAAAAACACCTTTTTCCACCTGAAATATTGCTTCTGATTTTAACTGTTGGTGTAGTTTTAATGAAAACCTTCACCGCTCATGGAATATTTTGTTTGTTTTCAGATAGCAAGTGTTATGACTCCCTGTTTCCTTTAAATTAGAACTAAAAAATGAAACAAATCTTAGGGGATTTTCAACTGACAGTATGGAGATAATTGATGAATAATGAGAAAATGTATCCAGATTGAGGGAGTCATCAAAGGGTTAATGAAAATGAGCATGATACACTGGCTTAGGCTCCCTTGTACAAATTCATCATTTAATTACAAGACAGGGATGATGTTTTTCATTTACAACACCTTGCACAATGGCATCAGAGCTCTAGGAGTTGCAGAAATATTAGTGATGCCCATGTGAATGAAGGCTTCTGTTTTCTGTAACCGCATGTATGACAAAATATTCAGCGCTGGGCACTTGTTATGTCAAAACAGGACTGGCAAACAGAAAGGACTTCAAAAAACCCTAAGGTCACATTAAGAAAAAAACATCCTGAGTGCAGAGAACTAACATGGTCAGATAAATCATATGAGGCTTCTGTAGCTGGAAGCACCTGAGGAAATGCTCTTTACTTCTCCAGCTAATGTTTGTGTATAGATTTGTGGATGGGAAAAAGCTCTTGATACTTGCCCAGAACAGAAATCCATGTATCCATTGAGCTTGGATTTGTCTTGAGCTTTGCATGAAAACTTCTTTGTCTTTTCAGAGTTCTAAGCAGTTTGAAATGTTGCCTATAACGTGATGAAGTGAAGCTAGTGTACAAATATATGAAAAGTCCGAATTTGAAGGAAAGATTATTGAAATTATATAAGAGGTGCTTGCAGCAACATAATAATACAATGCAAAGAATAACAGGGCAAATACCAAGGAACTTTTTCTGAGGGGAAGATCTATTATTAGATTAGTGCGAACTCCCAAAAGAGCTGGTGTAACCCCCACAGCATGAGACTTTTAAAATGGGATTGGACAAAACACTCAGAAACACACTGTGGAAAGCGTGCCTTCTCTGATGGACTGGATGACCTTGATGCTTCTTTGTTCGGTTTGCCTTAATCTTTGAACAATAGTGCAGTGAACCAGTCACTGCTTTTCAATCACACTTCTGAGGATACAAGAATCCAAGAGTGTCTGCTTGCTTCATGGTTCTTATCCCTAGTCTGTTAAGCAGGGCTTATACCAAACAACAGACATTTCTCAGCCATTGTACTGCCAAGTATTGATGAATGTCCTGGTGAAATCCAGGACTGGTTCCCCCTCTTGAATGCATTAATGACCCATGATTTTCATAGAGATGAAGGGAAAAGGCACCCAACCTACGTGTGCTATTCAGAGAACCACAAAGGTGATGCTCTCTATATTCCTTTATGATCTGCTGTATTCTGACCTTTGCAGAAAATATTACCTGAAATGGGAGGGGAACTCAAGCAAACTGTTGTGCTACACATAACTCCTGAATATTGCAAGTGCTCAATATTTGGGGAAAATTTTGCATCTTATGACCTCAACTGCATAAAAGCTAAGCATATTAAGTAAACTAGTAATTTGAACTCCCTCTCTAATCAGCAGAAAGGGTTGTCTTCAGAGGGTCACCAATTGTGCCTTTACTGGGTGTTGCCCATTGAGTATAGAGCCTAGGATTAGATATTTTCCTCTTAGATGACTAATCTCAGACAAAATTAGTTCTGCCATAGTGATTTTTTCTCTGTCATGTGAGGGACCTTCTCTACTTGAATTCCACAGATAACAATGAATAAAACTGCATCATGCTGAAAATACTCCACATTTTTTTCTTTTCTTGTACTTCTTTGAGCTAAAGGTAAAAATGTCATTCTATGTTTCCTGTCCTGCCTTGAGAGACTCACACCTGTGCATGAATGAGGTCCATGGATATTAACTTATCTCACAAAAAGATGCCACAGCTCCTTTTAAAATTATTTATATAAAGGATGTGTGCGCATATGCAAGTAGCAAGCCTGTTATTTATGTGATGGCACAAGGCAGGGTTCAAAGAAGAAAGAAACTGCTGCAGTACATTTCCGTGTAATATAAAGAAAGTAGACTGCTGTACTGAGGTTCCAGCAGCTTGACCTCCAGCCACCCCTTCAGCAGGTAAGAAGAGCCAACTGGCAGTGGTCCCACAGAGAGCATAATCTGTTCTTGGTGAAATCCTGCCATATCAATTCCATGCTATTTGCAGTTCTGAAAGGTTGCAAGTCTGACCCCCAAGGTATACCCAGTCTATATAGCTTTTATGCCACTTGAGTGAGGCATAGGAAGCTGAGTGCTTTGGAGAATAAATTTCATAATTTATGGAAGAATTCCATAGAAAATTTAAGGAAAATGAGATTATCAGCTTCCATGTCTCACCTATGCCCCTGAATCAAGGGGTGATGGCAACTATTCAGCATCCAGTCTGTGCTCCACACTTGAGTTATTACAACTCTTTACACTTGGCATCTGGTGTATCCCACAAGTATTCACCATCATCTTGAACAATCCTCAACCATGTTCCTGGATAATGAGATACTGTATTTTGAGATTTTTCACAAATTATGTTGTTCAAAGGTCTGGCCTGGAGAAGGAGGAAAGTGTACTTGTGAACTATACCGTTGAGCTGTTGATGAGGGCATCTGGATCCTCCTCATAAATCTTAGCAATTCTTATTGGAAATAATGTTATACATTGAACAGTGGTGATTTCTGCAGCAGCTACAATTCTGACTCACCCCCACGTGGAGATTTCAATTTCTTTATGTATATGTGGCCATTGGTTTGATACAGTGTACATGTGAAGGAGAAGAAGTTATTTAGCAGTACAGTCAATTCACCATTATCAATGGCTGGATTTTACCCATAAACCATGCAGTGGGTAGTGAGAGATCCAGACCTGAACCACCCAAGTCACCATTTATTAGTGCAGGCACAGTGCCAAATGCATGTTGTTATGCCGCTTTCAAAGCCAGTGCTGGTCTCAAAATAGTGTAGCTATACTTGTCTTGGACAGTGCTGAGTATAAGTTGATAAACCCCATTGCTTTAAATTAGCTCTTGAGGTCCTGCTTCAGCGTGGGTTCATAAATGGCAGAGGTATATGGAAAACACCACGTGTCAGTCAGAGGCTTTATGTGCCCCTTGCTGAATGTGGAGGTGATCCTGCAAGGCCATCGTGGGTGGTTTGGTCCATCATCCCTAGTTCTTGCTTCCCAGAGAGCAGCTTGCTTTATTTCAGCGCTTCATGTTGTACCGCTACTGAAGGTGTTCTTTTGCACCATATTGCATTGGAGACCTTCAAAATGTGTAAGGACTGCAGCGCCCAAACCAGTCCTGCCAGCAGTGGTACCCAGGCTTTTCTTTCACCCAGGATATTGCAACCCTATCATTACATCACCAATATATCATAATCCTTCTAAAGGCTACATTACTGAATGTGTTGTAGGACAGGAAGGGATGTACAGCTAAAGCACTTATTTAAACTGTAGCTGCCATACACTGTCAAATCTCGGAAGGGTCCTTACCATTGATTGATCTCTTTGCCTTAAGATATATTCTGCAGTTAAGGAGTGTAGGCCTGACAGGGGTCTCCTGTGTGCAGGCAATCATATTATATAATCCCTTTTATGAACCGATTAAACTCAATCTTAAAAGTATCTAGTATGTTTTATGCCCAAATGTTTTTTTCTGGTAAACCATTGCCCTGATGTTGCAGCCCTTCATCAAAATGTGTTTACACTCATTCGTTCTCGGAAATACAAGCATATTTTGCATCAGACATTGTGCAAACTGAAAAGTCCACAGGGACCTTGCTTGAGCAGCCTGTGAAGTTGAGGTTGCAGAGATACAATGATTTTTTTTCTGTTGAGCAAGCAGAAGGCATCCTACAGCTGTGCTCAGCTCTTTGAAAAATTAAAAACAGCAGTTCTTAAAAAAAAAATTATTATTTGTTTCTCAAGATGAAGGCACTATGACTACTCAAGAAAGTAGATCTGCAGAGCAAGGTGTTGTCATTTTCAGGTAAATGCTTTTCAGAATGGAAATGGCCTTCAAGGGACTTTCCCAAGATCAGACAGCAGCTTGTGGCAAATTAGAAATGTAACCCACACTTTATGAGTGATTTGCTGCAGTGAGAAAGAGTCTCTATCACTCATCTGTCTATGTCTCTGGCTTTTTCATTCTTTTTCTGGGTATTTATTCTGATCACTTAAGTACCTGAGCAACTTGTAAATTATAGAGGAAATGAAGCATGTCCTGTCATTTTTGTTTTTTTTTTTTTCTCTTCTTGGAATTCTTTGCTGAACAGTGAGTGAGATCCTGCCTGCTACTGTCAGTAAGATCCTTGCTGATGGCAATGGATACTAGGTCAATGCTTCAGTGATTCAGATTTCAATATCTATTTGCTTCAAAAAATTTCATTTAAATGGTACCCACCAGCTCACACAGGGACATCACAAGCTCTTCTTGTTTCAAGGTACTAAGGCAAAAGTGTGTGAGGTTGTTGTACTGCAAAACTCTGTTCAGCTGTGGGGAAACCAAGCACGATGTATAATCTGTAATAGGGGGATAATAATGGTGGCAGCTACTAAATTTCCTCCAGATGGGGTACATGTGATTGGAAGGTCACAGATAAAAACTGGAAGAAGATGTAGAGTTCCTTTTTCAATCCTCTTTTGGCCATTGGAACAGAATTATGACAACCTGATTTCCCACAGAAATGAAATATTTTACTCTGGTGGAACAGCAAGACCATCAATGTTGTCTGTCTGCTGAATAAGGAAGGGAGGAGATGAAGGAACAGAAAATGCTGTAGAGGAAACTGAGGTAATATTGTGGCCACAAGAAAATAATTGTACCTGTCTTCTCTGCTTTGGAGGTCTGCTTCCATCATAGCAGTGACACAACTGATCTGGTTCCCAGGACATAGGGAAGAGAATTTGTTCAGTGAAATCCTCAGGCTTCTCAGTTCTTTAGATAAGCCATTCAACCAATATTTAGAAGTTTTTATATCACTCAACTAAAACATACAGGTAAAACAAAATCTACACATGAGCATGAGGAAACAGCAGGTTTCAAAACATTACTTCTGAAATTGCAGAGAGCACCAATAAAATAAGGTAGGTACATGTAGCAGATTTGTCAGCACAAACTAGATGCTGACATTTTATGGCTGAATGAAAATGATTTACAGAAGCAAGGTTTGGATGTAAATGAATGTCTCCTATGTCCTGTAGATGGAGGCTGGTTCCTAATCTCTACTACCTTTATTTAATTTCAGTTCAAATAGTCCCAGCATAGACCTTTTTTTCATGGCCTCATTTTATTTCCTTTTTTCCATTGGCTGTATGGTTACCAATCACAGTGACAAATCCTATCTTGCTAAGTGATGGGCAATATATTTTTCTCCCTTGGAATTCTCCCTTTTCTCCTTTCCCTACACACTACTATTTACCAGAATTTCATCTGTTCATTAATACATAGACTGGATCCTGAAATATTATAAGCAGGTTTAGCTTCAGTGATTTCAGGGAAGGCACACCCATAGATTCCTCCTTACAAGCTAGCCTTTATATGTGAGAAATGGGCCATTCTTTTAAGATAGAAAGGGCCATTGTCCTGCCTTTGAAATATCTCCTGTTTGGTACTCAGTGAAGATAAATTTGAGTCTTTCCTTAAATTACTTTTCACTCTGAACTGATGTGACATTTATCTCTGCTAGTGTTGACTATATGAAAAGCTGAAGCTTGTTTAAAGAATGCTGCCAAACAAGAAAGATTGTAATCCATCTAATTACTGAGCTAGGATGTGCCAGTGCTGCAAACTTCAATTACTACCATTAAAGCATCAGTTGAAAGCTTCAGCTGATTCCCAGAGAGTCAGACACTTCCAGACATTTCATGCATTATACAGATGTTTTGCTGCTCCTACAGTCACTAATGGTTCAGTGTTTCGAACATTTGGGACTCCTGTAACATGAGAAGTAAGCTCCAGATGTAGAGGGATTTCAAGTGAATTCTGCCTTTTTAAGCCACATCTTGTCAATTGTTCCCCCAGTAGGAACTGATGACCTCATGCTGGATGCCTTTTATTTTTCCCAAGTGTTATAAGATAAATTTGCCCACAAGGGTTACTTGCAATTCCTGGGAATCCACATTTCCATGGATATCAAAGGCCCAGTACTACAGTGGGGTCCCTGGGATAGAATTCTGCAGGCACACAGCTCTCTTTGTAGCCTCTGCTACTAATTCTTTATATGTCAGTACTGCTGTCCACACATTAAAAGAATAACTCCGAAAAGGGGAAAAAATGACCCTGTGTTTTGAGCCAAGCTCTGGAAATTTTGTGGGCAACACCTTCTGTGATAAGCTCACCCTTGTTTCACTTTGACACAACTGTTAATAACTCAGTTTGATTGATTCCCTTCTGGCAATATGCTCTTAAGTCAGAGTTGGGTCCAAATCAAAAGAAAAAGTCCTTCTGGAGCCTAACCTTTAAAACAGCCTGAGACTTTAATAGCTGAGCATTGAAGGAAGTTTCAGAATTAAAAGTCAGTTTGAATCAAAGAGTCAAATAATTTCATTTTGGAGACACTGAGACAAAACAATTCTCTTTCCAAAAATATCCCTTTTCAGATGCAAATCATCTGAGAGAGGTTGCCGAAGTCATTGTTTCTATGTCACTTATGTTGCTTATATTTGCCAAGGACAAAATTGCACCTGTGCAGAACAGCCAGCTCCAGAGTTAAATCAGCATTTATGGGCCTCTCCCTGTGACTTTGGGCACTGCTGACGTGGACCCAGCTCTTGAGAGAATATCCCGCAGGAAGGGATGTAGCTGCAGGCTGAAGCCAGCAGTCTAAAATGTGTGGATCATTTGTTCCTGACATTTTCTCCTTTAAGACAAAATTTACCTTTGCTGACAGCCAATTAGGAGCCGTGTTCTATATCTATGCAGTTAATTCCCTCTCTTGAGTTAATCTTTAATTGTATGTGCTTTTATTAGGTTGACTTGTGAATTTGATGCTTACTCTCAGATTGCTGCTTTTTGCACAAAAGAAAAGCTCAAAAGGAGATTTTTCCAGGATGATTCTATAAATGAGTAGCAGTGTTTCTGAGGACACACAAAAAGGAATGTACAACTTTATATTTACCAGTTGTGGGAGGTGGGAGTTTGTGGCTGTAATTATTTCTTTCTGCTGGTACATCTTCCCATCCCTCCCAGGTACTGCTGAAACAGATTTGGAAAATAAAGGGAAAAGATAACCTATTTTGAGGAGGGATTTCATGTGTAGAGGCTTCATGTCATGGGCAGCTTTTACTCCTTGGGTGATGGTCCAAAACAACAAGAAGTGCTAAAACACATAAGATGTCCTTGAAAGAATTTCTGGATGGTCTTGTACAATAAGTGACATCATGAGGTGCTTACATGAGACCAGTTAGTAGAAACAGCAAGGGTGGATACTCTGGCATTATTCAAGTAGTGGAAAAAAACTATTTTAACAACAAAAGGATGCAGGCAGAGATGTGTTGTAGGGAATGCCTTTCAGAAATCCTTTCAGTCATGTATGTTACACTGAAAGGAAACCCAAACTCTCTCTATCCCTTAAAAGTTTGATGAAGCTGAAGCTGGTCACTTGAATTTTCCTGAAACTATCTTATCATGTCAATGGAAATGCAGTGACTGCATAAGTACTATGTATAATTAGCTATATTCCAAAGATATTGCCATGACACAGAAGGGATGACCATACATTTTCATTTAAACTTTCAATTTATGTTAGATGAAAATATAAAAATGAAAAATGGTAGAGGATAAGTGTGTCCAACAACTCAGTAAAAGCTCTATTAATATCTAAATAAAAATGGTAGCCATTTCTGGCAAAGAGGAGGTTGCTAACAACTGAGGTTACAGCACATAAGAAAGAAATGGAAATCATCGCTTACTAAATATGCCAAAAAAAATCCTTCCTTGTTTTAAAGACAGGTGCTAGCAGAATTACCCCAAGAAGAAATTAGTATTGACAGCAGTTGAGGAAAAGTAATGCTTTTTAAACACAGAAATGTAAGAGCAACTCTAGAGTTAAGATACAGCTATCCCAGGATTTCTGTCTCTGACATCAATTTGCTGTAGATGTTTAACGATGAGGTATAAAAATGAGTTGAAGCCTCCAGTTTCACTTCCCCCAGCATCTTCTTCCAGCAACTTCTGGTAAAGGAGGTGTGTATTTATTTTTCATAGTCACTAATGGATTTTTATTCAATACATTTGTCTAATTGCTTTTTTAAGTCATCTAAACTCCTGGCACCTACAACATCCTGTAGCAATGGGTTCCATTTGTTTAGGTATGCATCACATGAAGAGGTTCTTCCTTTCGGTTTAAATTGTCTACCTGATAATTCATTGCTTGCCTTCTAGTTCTGGTTTTAGAGGAAAGAATGAATAATGGTTCACTAATCATCTACTGTTTGCCACTCAAGGTTTCATACACTGGCCTAATCATATAGAGACCTAAAAATATTCAGTGATACTTGGGACCTGTATATGGGAAGAAATTTACTGCTTGTTTTAATTCATCCTTATGCCGATGGATGAAAGTAAGAGACTCTTTACAAGACTCTAAAACAGTAACTACAATGTTTTGTATGCTCAGCAGCTTGTGACAATAATGAGGACAGACAGTTTATGAAGTTTGCTGGAAATCCTCCTTGCAAGTTTCAAAACTTGAAATAATATTTAACAGCAAGGGAAGGAATTGAGGGTCTTTTTAGCAGGCAGGGTGGTGAACTCCACACTTTATGTGGCCATGGTGATCTTCCATATACTGCACTAAAAATCTGCTGGGCTTGTTGTGCTTAACCCAAGTGCACCCAAACCACATGGATCTCTCTAGTCTAAAGAGAGAATGTAGGATGTGTGCTTCAGGAAAATCCTTTTTTCTCTGCCCCACCACGTTGGCATCTCTGAATTAGTTTGAGCAAGGCCAGTTCATGCACTCTAAGTGATGTAGGTATTGCAGCAAGGATCTTTGTGCAGACTAATGGCATTGGGTATTTACTCTGTGCAGGCCAGTCTGAACCCTGAAATGAATTCCATGCTCTGTATCTGTGTGACAAGTAGTAACTGCAGCTTAGACATATCTTGTGAGTAATCTAGGAACCATGTTTTTACTTATGGAAGAGAAAGTGCAAGTGCTGGCAAGAGAAAAAAGGCCTGTGGAGGAAGAAGGTGGTTCTTCTTATGGGTGTGTCTGACAAATGCAAAATTATTAAGTCCCTGGCTAGGCATCACCTCAAAGGGCCCATGGGTACTGCAGAAAATGATGTAAGATCTATGGATCTTGCAACTTTTAATCTAAACAACAGGGTGATGTTCCAAGGTAATGACCTGTGTAAGGACTAGAGGCAAAGCAAATATTGGTCTGATTGAGCTGAAACTAGAGATGATCCTTGGTACAGAGGAGAATGAAATAACATTGAGACAAGTGATCTGTTTGCGTAATCAGGTGACCCTATATCTCTAGCCAGCTGCAGACTTGCAGACTCAGTCAGACTTTGTTGACTAGAAAGATTACATCTCCTCTCCAAAACATGTTTGTTTTTTTTTTTCTAGTCACAAAAAGGGGATGTTGAAAATACAGACTGTGAGCACTGGAAAGATCAGTCCTGACAGTCAGAAAATACTTTCGTGTGTAAAACTCTTATCTATGTTCATCTTTTTATTTATAGAAGTCCCACCCTGAGAGTCCTTGGACAGGCACAATTCAATAAACTGATTTCAAATGGCACTTTATAAGGGCCTGGATAGGTGAAGTTCCACATCTTCTATAGATTTGTTAAAGGAATCATTGTTTTACCGGTCTTACAAGTAACTTGAGGATCACAGAATGTTTTTCCCTCCTATCCGCAGTCTTCAAGACAACACATCCACTACAGAGAACAATGAGCATTAGGATCTCATTCATAGCCAAGGCCCTGCTGCTGCCTCTCCTTTCAAGTTTGTTAGCATCTGACTTTGCTGGAGAAGAAAGGAAAGGGAATGTTCATAAATCACTCATAATGAGCAAAACGACTCTTTTCGGTAGCATTGGCTTGTAACAGATGGGAAGGACCCCAGTAATTTATTTGCTTCTAAAAAACCTGGATGGTTGCCGCTATTGCTGTGTACTTCCTAACTTTATCGGAAGATAATTTCCCTTGGCTGTGGTATTAACTTCCTGCACTGAATGATGAGGATGGCTTTCTCAGATACTCCTAGCTGGTAGGAGCTTTTGTAAGTCTATTGCTTTGTAGAAGGTTCTTCTGCTTAATTAGAATAAAAGGATAATAAGTAACCGTTGTCTCTTAGACTATGTGGTGGTTTGTATAAGTGGATTTACTGATTTTTGTTCTGTCAATTTTAAGACTTGTGTGTCTCTTCTAGGAGCTGTGATCTGTTTGCATGGGGTTCACAGCAGAGCATTCACATTTCTGTAGCACTGTGCACGCTGCTTTAAGACTACTGCAGAGTTACTATTAAGAATGAAGGTTTTAAAAAAAAACAACCAAAAAAAACCCAACAACAAAAAAAACCCCACCTCACTGCAAGTCATTAAGAAAACCAACTCATTGAGTAAAAAAAAAAAAATTATCTTTGGAAAAGGAAACAGCCAATATAACTGCAAACTACCGGTCTGACCACTCATTTTTCATTCTTACAAGCACAGTAAAAAAAAACCCCCTATCTCAGAGATTAAAGGGAACTTGGACTGGTGGCTTATTTAAATGAAGTCTCTCAAGTTGTTGAAGGCTGAAAATCACACCTGTGCCGAGCCTTGGGCACAGAGACAAAAGGCCGGGTCCGATAACCGACAGGGTTCTGCAATTCCCAGGTTTTAAATTCTGGAATAGAATGTAAAATTGCTCGGCCATTTGCCTCTCAGGCTGTGTTGGGCACCCTTTGAACATGTCTCATGGACCAGAGACCCAGGCTGGGGACAACCCTGACCCTGCAGTGCCAGCGTCAAGTCTAGAACAAGGTGTGTGCCCACAGACCCTTCAAAGAAATTTGAAGAAAAGGGAGTGTGGAGCTGCTGCTCTCAGTTTGGGATTTTGGCACCAAAGTTCAGCTTCACTCCCATGTTAGATTCCTAAGGCCTGAACTGCTTCTAGGCAGGCAGAGATGATTCAAGGCTGGCTCTGAAACCACTAAAAATTGTACAAGGTCTAAACTTGGCTGTCCTTCAAGAGGGTTGCTTACGGTGTACTTTGGTGACTAACTTGTAAATCAGCCTGTTCCTGTCTCTCTGTCCAGAGCTGAGCAGCCTCCTGCTCAGTATTCATTAGCTCAATATCCATCAGTAATAAACACTGACCACAGAGCACGGAGATCTGCTAACGTGTACACCCCTACAAGTCCAGAGAAACCTCTTTAGCTTCATCTGGGGCTGCTCCTGATTTGCATTGGTTTAACTGAATAACAGACTTGGGCTGGAAATGGACATGAGCAACAAATCAACCCCAGCACAGCACAGCCTGAGAAGGAGGGAGGCTTAGGAAGGCCTTTTTTTTATGCTCAAGTGCAAGATGAAATTCCCTCCTGCTGCAGTCCAGGAGTCACCGTGCATCATCATCTCTCTTCTTTCAATGCTATTATTGTTGATTTTAGCTAGGAAAGAGAATCAGGCCTAGGATAATATTTCCTGAAGCTCTTTGTCCCAAATCACCCATTGTTTCATGAGCATACTGGAAATCAGTACTACATAGAAGTGCAGCTAGAAGCAAGATGCATCATCTTCTTCTGCTGGTACCAAGTCTTGCTCATTTCAGGCAGTCTGTTCATCTGTCCTCAGACATCAACTATTAATTTCCAACACTATCCCTGTGTCAGCTCACCAGGAAGGCTGTGGCCTGAAGATAATGCTCAGCTGTCCCTTGCTGCTGGAAGAAAATGCCTGAGAAACATTTCCTCGGCTCAACCAGCCCCAAGCTGCCGGTGATGAATTCAGTCCTTTGCCAATACTGTATGAAACAGCATTTCTTACAGACACTGCCATTTACATAATGCAATATCCATATGGTGATTGTTTTATTTATGTTTCCTTTACTTCAAGGCAGAGGAAGCCAGCAGCTGGAGCTGAGAGATAGAGGCACCCACCAGTTACTGGGCTGTGTTGTTCATGGGGGTGATAAGCTTTTATCACCCACTGGGAGTTGGGATCTTGTCTAAGTGATAGCATCCATCCCTTGAAAAAAGAACAGAGCTCTCCCTGTTTGCCTGCCTGAAAGGAAAGAGTTTATAACCCCAGACTTTTCAGTGACTGTGAGCTAAAACATGACATAGCTTGATTGTCTTAATTTCTTGACTCATTCTGTTGCAAGTCACAATATGAGCATTTGCTTCCTTTCCATCAAAAGAGTTTAATTGTGTTTGCATTACCCCTTTGTCTGTATTTGCCACTGGAAGTCCTAAAAAAAATCTCCCCCTCCTATCTGACTTTGATTCTGCTAATCCCTACCCATCTTTTGAATCAATTAAAGAGCAGTTTATGGTTTGCAGAGAGCAAAAGTGTAAATGAGAGGCAATTCCTTTGGCCATCCTGTGTGTAACTGGAGGACATTTCAAACAAAAAAAACAGGAAAAAGGGTTACTTCACTGGTTTGTTTCTTTTGCTCTTTGGATTTCATACCAAGGGAGACAAAGGGTAACTGTTGATGTTTTGTTTTTATAATTAAAAATAACATCATAAGATTAGCTATACTGTAACTGGATACAATCTGAATGGAAAGTTCTATGGTTAAAAAGAAAACAGGAAAGGTTTATTTTAAATTAATCTACAGAATTGTCTTCTTATTTTTGCATGTGTTTTCTAGTGATTTTGAAGGAACTTCAATCTTCTTCACAGAAAGGGAAATTTGGCCAGTTTCTTATGAGAGCCAAATAATTTTAGGAAAAAAAATGTAAAGCTACCTGGTCTGTTTTTAATTTTTGTTACTGTGATTTTACACCTTTGTGACTCCATCTATTGAAGAAATTATTTTATAGGGGCTATGAAGCTTGGAAATCTGTATAAAGCACGATGCTGCAAATTCCTAAGGAAGGCAGTTGCCATTTGTTTCAGTGGCTCTTGTTGTTTTCTGTGTCTTGACAACCACAGTTTGAGAAAAGTGAAGCTCAGGCTACAAAAGTAAATGTGACCCCACAGAGCCGAACCCCAGCAGGAGCAAAAACATTCTGCTGTGAGGAAGCATAATCTTAAGCCACTCTTCAACCGTCAGCCACTGTCTTTGCAGGCACAAGCATTGGTTTTGGAGGGAGACGGGGGTGTGGGGTTTGGTGGTGGTGGAGTGGAGGGGCATCCTGTCTGCTCCAGTGTAGTTTCTCTTTTGGTTTGTGTGGCTGCTCCCCCAAAAGGGTATCTTCTGCAGGTTTAAGGCCCAGTTGTGCAACAGCAGTGACACAGTAAGTCCTGACATGGCTTAAATTGTACAGACTCGTCTCTGCAGTCAGACTGTTGCACAAGCATCCTATATCCTTAGGTCCTTACAGTAGTTCTTCCAAACCACGGCTGGATATGACAGTCTAAACTCTCGCGATGTCTTTGCATGTTTAAATATCTCAAACTGTTATCTTCACAACATAAAAGACTTGACAACAATGAGAAAGAAAAGACCTCACCTCACCCCCAACCTCAATTCCAACACTCAGTAATTGAATTCCCATGGAATTACTTCTGTTGGGTAATTTCCTAGAAGGTTGTATCTTGGTCTTAATATTCTGCATCAGCTTTTAATTGTAACAGTAATAACATTGCATGTAAAAGATTTATCTTTAAAAAAATATTGTTGTTTGAATTTCTGAACCATCAGGGAACAGAGCCAGATTTGATCCAATATTCAGATGGCTTTGTGGTCTGGAAAGTCAAGTGTGTTTCATGATGTAAGCTGCCTTTAGAAGACCATTTATTCCTGTTCCTGTTTGGTCTGAAGTGAAATATTCCTCGGAATTCCTCACTCAGTCATACATTTTTCCAAGGAAATGCCTGTGACATATCAAAGGAGATGTTTGTATTTCCAGAGTCTAGCAGGAAGGAAGGAAGCACAGTGCTTTTTTCAACTTGATTCTGAGGGTGGGATTTTCATAAATGCTTGTCACTGGAATAGCTTCACTCCCACTTAATGAATGATTTATAGGCTTTTGAAGGCTCCAGAACAGCATGACTGTTAAGTGCCACACTGACTCCTTTCAACTAGTTAATTTTCACTACTTCTGCTATTTCAACACTTTTAACAGTTGAGGTGAAGAGGAAGAGTGGAGTGGGAAGGAAGTGGTGTGGAGACTTGACTACTATTCGTGCTCTCCTATGAATTAATTTATAATCTGACAAATTAGATCAGGGCCGTATTCACACAGTGTTGATCCAGTATGCATCTTTGGGGGTTTCCCATCTGATAGCGGTACAGGAAAAGTCGGTAGGATATAGTAGACCAAACAAGTTTAAGGTGTTTGAACTAGCAGTCTTAGTTTTCATCTGTGAAAAAGGAGGAATAGTCTTTCCTTAACGTAATGGTAAATCCACAGGTACTGAGATGATGAGGGAGCTCCAGATATTTAGATGCTAGCATGTGAATGAACAGGGCCATCAGGCTTCATGTCTGTACCAAGCACTGTGTGGCCAGCATGTCCACCAGCTTTGAATTCAGCTTGAAGGTCTTTTTGACCTCTGATGTTCTCCTCAAGAGAAGCAAGAAGCAGAAGCAGTGGTGGCAGAGAGGCATGAGGGAGGGCAGGCAGGACTGACAGGCAGCACTGCTAGTCTCAGTGGGGATGCTGAATTCAAGGAGGAGAGTGAGACAATAATGCCCCCTCTCTGCAAAGCAGAGTGACCTCTGAAGATGAGTCACGCCTCCCGCCACCTCCCACAGCGTTACCGCCTTCCGATGTGACCAAATGGTGAAGTGAAAGAAACCTCCTTCCACGGCAATGAAAGGAGAATGAACAATGACAAGAGTTAAAGTGTAATGCAGGAAATGTGAGAAAAAAAGCTCTCCCCAAACTACAGCTTAACCCAAGCAGCAAAGAGAAGTCTATCTGCTCACACCCATCCATCCAGAAAAGGAGGGAAAACCCTAGCAAGGGTTGTGGGGGGCTGCAGCTGCGGCTGCCTTAGCTCTGTGCTCCAACTTAAAACCTCCAGATATTGTTGGGGATGGGTGGGTGTGGGGGGGTATCTTTCTCTGCTTGCAAGCCCAGAGAAATTCCCCTGCAAAGTGTTATGTTTCACTGGGTTGAGCAGGCAGTCCTGCAGAGGTGGGTGCCCAGCACCACTCAGGCCTGCAGGAGGTATGCACATAAAAGGCACGTCATCTTAAATACGAGATTGACTTGCGCAAGGTCAGGTCCATACCCGCATTTGACGTTGACCTTTATGAATTTACCTTGAGGTAAAACTGAAATGCTTTGACTGTGCTGTGTTTTTACATCACGATGACGTGTCTGCGTTTCCCTGAAGCAAAGCACGAATAGTTACTAGCCACAGAGGCAGGCAGATAAGCCAAGCATTGTCATCAACGAAAGAAGCAGCAAAGAATCAAGATTTGGTTTTTTTATAGAATTTCTCTCTCACTGAAGGTGGAGAGGGGGAAAAGCATAATTCTTGATGTGCAAATATCACTGAAAGATATTTTTGATAGCGGTGCTTGTACGAAATGGGGTTAAATGTGAAAGTCTCCCACGTAGAAATAGTCATGCATGTTTTTAATTACTGTATACATGCAGTGTGTTCAGATGCACTGGTTATTTCTCAAAGGTCACAAATAATGTTTTTTTTTCATGTACCATCATTACACAATCAATTACTAATTTTTTATATATGTATATTTTAAGATAACCCACTAATTCTGTGGGATCTGAAATATCTACTTGTACTTCAGAGGTCCATAAAAATGCTGAAAGGCTGCAACTTCTGGATATTTCCAGTCTCACCTCCTACTTGAAGCAGGACAATTATCAGTAGTAAATGAGATCAAGGGTGTTTTCAAGGTCTTTTTCAAGAGTAAATACATTCTTAAATTTTTCAGAGTACTGGAAGTAGCTTCTTCCCTGAGATAAAACAGTCCCTGAGCTGAGACTGATCCAAGACATTCCCCAGGTCAATAATATCATCCTTTTACTTAGTGACAGCAAAATCTGGAGCCTTTTGGGGTGATAATTTTTATGGTATAGAGATATTGGTCACAGAAATTACTCTTTCAGTCCTGTTGGTGTAATTTGCATACAGGAATGCTAGTCATCAGTAAACATGTAGCTAATTTTTAAAAGAAACCCTGCCCTGCCCCTGAAGCAAGGCCTCCTGCTTCCTGCCCTCCTTCCACCTCTCCTCAGAGTATTACTGTCTCAGTGTTGAACTCTACTTTTCCCATCTGCAGCATCTTCTTTAAGCTTCTAGTGTTGACTTTTACACCTTTTAATCCATGGATCCATATGCCCTCTCTGGGCACTAGCTGTTCATTTCTGCAACTGCTATGGAGCCTGTAAAGTTCTGCAGTCAGATGAAATAGCTCCCACACTTAGGGAAGGTTGAGCTCAGTCTGTGTTTGACAACTGTGAAAAACCTGGACTCTGTTTAGGTCCCACATACATCTGTCATGGTTGTCTGATGTCAGACTCCAGTCTTTTCTCCCTTTTGGGTTGACCTGTATGGAATTAATGTTATGTTCATCTTTAGCCCCACCAAGCAAGGAAAATAAATAGCTAGATCAAGAAAATAAGAGGAGATAGCAATGCTTGTTGAAAAAGATGACCACTCATAACTAAAATGTGTAGTGATAGGGCAAGCCAAGAAAGTGATCTTTATATGAAATTGTTTTCCCTGTTCGTTAAACATGAAAATCAGATTTTTTCAAAAGTGATGTGGAAGGTGTATAGAGTACTGTAACTGCAGGTAGACAAGGGTCAGATATAGGCTTATTCCATGAGAGGACTGGGAGAATTAATGGTGATAATTTTGTTTTAGTAGAATTTATCAGTTTATGGTTTGCAAACCTCAATTCTAAACCCAGCTTCTTCACATAAAGAGAAGTTCATGTTTCTGTGTTGGGCCTATCTTTAGAAACATAAAAAGAAGAGATTCCAGAAGATTCTGGTATTTCCAATACAAGACCAAAGTTTTGCATGATCTGAAGAGGTATGTTTCAGTTCTGGTTAGCACTGAGAACACTAACCAAGAAAAACAGAAGAAACATCTATCTTAGAAAACCATAAAATTATCTTGTAAAGTTTCAGGTGAACAGAATGAACAATAGAAACATGAGCTCAGGATGAGCAGGGGAATGTGCTGCCTTGCTTTCACATGCTCATCTGAAACACATTTCCAACCTTTCTGAGGCTCATCCTTGCTGAGGAAAGAAAAATACACATCTATTTAGGCTGTTATTGCACTGGCTGGGAAACTGGAGAAGCTGTAGTTGCTATTTTTACAAGTTAGCTTCCTTCAGGGGAGAGATATCTTAGGGTTGAGGGGGAGGTAATGTGATCTCTTTTTCTATTTTTATAAAGGGCCTGGGGATGCACCGGGAAGCTGCAGAACTGTGCAGCTGAAAGTCTTCAGCTCCTCTTTTGAGATACTAAGGGAGGAACAGTTAGAAAAGCATGGCCTAATTAAGGATATCTAATATGGTTTCAGGAAGGGAAGGGCATGCCTCATTAACTGGCTGGAATTCTTTGAGGATATTGCCTCTGAGGGAGACCCAAAAAAAAAAAAAAGCAACTCACTGTGAGCATTGTGTACCTCGGTGGGCTGGAGGAGAACAAAACAGAGCTAGGAAAGTCTGGGACTGATACCTACATTACAGAGTGGTTAAAAATATAATATGAAATTAACTGGTAGTTAAACCTGCAGGGAGTGGAACTGTTTCTTAGTTCTTGAAATCCTGGGTGCATCCTTGCCTTTAATATTTTCTTTTTTAAAAGAATGAAATTATTATTATTGATACAATTGGCTTCTGTGATTCAGCTGAATCAAAACCTGCAGCATTTCCGGATGATATTGCGCTAAGTTTGGAGGGAAATGAGGAAAATTGCAATTAGATACAGAGAGAGTTAAATGCTTTTTAAAGTTTCTAGCATGGCAGATGGCATATCCAATAAAGGTCAGATAAATGTAGCATCATGATAATAAGCTGAAGACTGTAGAATTAGGGAAGAGATGGAATGGATGGAGGGTTTCTGTGTATATTGGCAGCTTTAATGTGGGAGTTGTGGGAAATACAGTTTCCCCAGACTTGTGCAGAAACAGAGTCTAAAATGCTTCAAGTTATCCGTGGGAGAGAAAATGTCTCAAAGAGGAAAATCATGCACCTTTTGACTGGGTAAGAGTAGAGTTTCAAATGAATCTTCTCAGTGCAGCGGGAGTGGGGCTTGCAGCCGAGGGAGAGCAAGAGCTCATGCTGGAGGGAGAGTCAGCTTGTGGTGTGGCATTGGGGTGGGTAGGGATGTGGAGGCAAAGAAGCTGTTCAAGTTCCTCTCACCCTGGGGATGTCGTGGGGCCAGTTTGGCAGCTAACCTGTCTGCCTGGCCATTCCAAGGTGCTGCAGGACCAGTCGAGTACAGTGCTGTCCACTTGCAGTCCCTGAGAACCCTGTTGCATGCCTGTCTGTTTGGAGGAAGGGTGTTGTCCTCATAAGTTTTCAGCTACCTGAAGACTCATTCAGAACTGGGGAAACTGCATGTTTTTGACCTAATCGTGCTCTTCAGAGCTTGCAAAAGATCAGCCCCCTTCATTTTCTACATAACAAGTCCTTCCATGGCGATTGCTTTGAAAACAAAGTATTTCTTGTAGTTGCAAGAGACAACTGGACCCTGAGAGCTCATACGTGGGAGCTGAGAAACAGTCTAATACTCAGGGGAGGTTTTGTTCCCTACTGTGAATAAGGACCTTTATTAGAGGAAGGAAAGCAGGTGTTAGAGGGGAAGGAAATGGGGAAATCCTTGTGTTTCTTTTAATATCTATGAAATTCAAAGAGCTTTGAAAGAATCTCACCTATTACATCTCTGTTAACCATGCCCCTTTGCAATTTGACATGAGACTGAGCAGACATCACTCTTCACCTAGATGAAAGAGGATGGACAACTAGATGTGGTCGGTCTCTTCTCCCAAGTAAGAGGTGGTAGGACAAGAGGAAATGGCCTTAAGTTGTGCCAGGGGAGGTTTAGATTAGATATTAGGAGAAATTTTTACACTGAAAGGGTTATCAAGCAGGATGCTGAGGGAAGTGGTGGAATTGTCATTCGTCCCTGTAGGCGTTTAAAAGATGAGTAGATGTAGTGCTTAGCAATATGGTTTAGTGACGATTTTTGTCAGTGTTAGGTTGATGGTTGGACTAGAAGATCTTAAAGGTCCCTTCCAACCTAGTCATTTCTATGATTCTATGTGGAGGGGCAGAGAGAGGGGACTGCAGTGAAAACCTGCCTGTGAAGCAGCAGGCAGCAGCCACAAGAAGCAGTGTAGCCCTGATGGAGGGAGATCACTCATTCAAGGGCTGGGTCAAACGCAACTTGAGCATCACCCCTTCTCTTTACCCCCACAAGGACCCTTCCTAGCTAGGGCCCAAGCTATCTCTGGGGGCTGCCCTTGCCTCTTAAGGTCCACTAAGAGTCTATTTCTGCTCTGCCACTCCCCCAAACCACCTTGCAGCATGGATGTAAAAGAGCCACTCTTTTTTTCCCCTCCTTGCTTGAGGATAAAACAGCATGAGTGTCAGTGCTTTGCAAAAGGTGCCAGACTGGTGCTCCCATGTTCAGCCGCAGGCTGGTTACAACAAACACAGTGTAAGCGAGACGCTTCCAAGCTGTTTCCTGAGTATTTGTCCTTGCTTTCTGATTTGTGCTGTGGGAATGGCTCCTTTTTTTTAAGGACCAGCCTCTCCCTGTGACTCTAACGTCTGTACAAGCACTGAAAACAAAGACAACTGCCTCATACCAAGCCTCTGATGTGGGATACAGATAGGAGAAAGCAGCAAGTGATCTTAGTGAGAGTGGGGAGAGAAAGAAGCAGGGGCAAGGCAAGAGACAGCGCTGGTCACCGTGACAGACCACATTCAGGGATGATTACTCACCTGTCAACCACATTTTTAAAGTCTTGCAGTGCCAAAATATTTGCCTCCAGGATAAGAAGCATAATTTAGTTTCCAGAGGTTATTCAGTTCTTGATCTGTGGCTTAATACGGACAGTGAGGATATTACCCATGATGACTGTTTTGTGAGGAACGTATCTGGCTTTGGGGAACTGGAATATTAAATTCATTTTGCCTAAATCACTGGCTAACCTTCACCAGGGAGGAATTAGGGCAAATTTTGAGGTGGAAGATCTCGAATTTTTGTCTGCACTGACAGATGTGTATCAATGGTCTCTGAGCAGTGTCTTTCTAGCACCAAATTGCCCATGGGGAAAACCCTTACTTATAATTGACTGAGGTCAATCTGATCCAGTCACT
Source organism: Nycticryphes semicollaris (assembly GCA_013400055.1). NCBI lineage: Eukaryota > Metazoa > Chordata > Aves > Charadriiformes > Rostratulidae > Nycticryphes > Nycticryphes semicollaris. The sequence goes on from VXBJ01004049.1 coordinate 1,544,921, forward strand.
AACCAGCAAAAGGCTTCAGAGACTATTATCTGCTTTTGGCATATGCATTGGACTAGGGCTCGCCGGTGTTATTTGGCTGGGTGCTGTATGAGTACACGGGAAGAAATAGTACTCTGTAGGTCTATAACCTGGAAAATAAAGACCAACTGAAATTCTGGCCAACTATAGTTGCAGAGTTTTACGAATGACCTAAAAAGGCCCCAAATTTATATAAATGATAAAATGTAGGTTACTCAGAGCTTCAGAAGAAGCAAAAAGAGGCAGGAAAACAATAGACTTCCATAGACAACTGATCTGGTTGACCATGTTTTCAGACTATTATACTGAAAAAAGCTGTTCAGGAAATACATACATACACATGCATTTGTGCTGTAAAAATCATACACCTACAAAGAAAGAAAGAAGCAAACAGTGAAGGTATTACACACGAGAAATACATACACATCTGTGTTAAAATCCCAGAGTCCTAGACCAGGTTCAACTGTCACTAAGGACTTCTGTGCAGAACTTGCACTGATGAGTGAGCTTCAGCCTTGGCATCTTCCCATAATCTTCCCAGATCATCTTCCAAGCGAGCAGCCCCCCAACACCCAGCTGTGGCCGTCCAGCTCCTCAGAGCCAGGACAGCACTCTCTGTTTGTACAGCACCTAACACAATAAGCTGCCAGTCAGATTTGCAGGCTGCTGTGTAATCTTGTGATATTAATAATATAATGATGGCATTATAACTGGACCATTCAACTCTGTAGTTTGTTCTTCTATAAATGATTTATAAGTTTTATGCATTTTATATGCCTCTCATTAAAAATGCATTGAAAAATACTATCAAAATACCATTTTGTGAGGCTCAGGCTCTCTTTAGTCTTGTTACAGCCATCTGCCATTAAGCTTTAATAACTGACTGATTATAATTTATTAATTTATCACCTGTTCTTTATACAGTTGGATAAAATAATTGTCAACCAATGTGAAATGGCCTCCCATTGTGTTATTAATCCCCAAAGCAATTAGAAAACCCACTGATTGTACAAGCTATTGAAAATGGGCAGTAACTCATGTTGGAAATGATCTGCAGTGCTCACATCAGCACACTTGGTGCCTGATTGGTAATAAGGTTTCTGTTGGCAGCGTGAACTTGAAAGGGGCAGATTAACTAGGGAGGATTTTATTTTTATTTATTTATGTTATAACAATTCTGGATTTTTAGGGCTGACAATAGATGTGTGGGTTCCAGCTTGTTTTATGGATTCTGTGGGCACAATCTGAGCAAGGTAACACCAACTTTGAATAGTGTCATACTAACGCTTCTCAAACATCCTTTGGAGAGGTTTCTGCCCCTGCTATCTTCCCCAAGAATGAAAGGGTAATTTAGGGATAGCTATAAACATCAAATAATTTAGTAGATTGACCTCAGTCAGTTTTGGATGAAGGTGTTAGACTTCAGTATCTCTCCTTTGATTTCTATCTGCCAGGGTTTCAGCGTGGGTTAGCTGTGGGCTTTCTGATATGGATATTTAGGGTATGTGAAAAGGGTCGGAGCTGAAGGTTCACTGAACCCAACAGCTGTCATTTAGCAAAGCCGTTTGCTTACTTTACCAGTGTGAAGGAGACATGCAGGCCACCCCAGATGTGAAGAAGTTCCTTATCTCCCATCCTATTTGCAGCGCAGAATTCCAGTTACCCATGTTACCACGCCTCTGACACTCAAATGTCACATTCCGGTAACACTGTTCCCGATTCAGATTTAACTGCTTTTCTGGTGAAAAGAAAGAAAGAAAAAAAAGAAAGCTGCCACTGACATCAGAGAGCTGAGCCTCACTTCTGAGGAAAGCAGCTGTAAATGTTTCTTTGTCCTAAATTAAGCTGCCTCTTGTGTGTGTGCTCAGTCGGGGACCACGCTGTTGGGTCAGGCGCAGAGGAGTTATACAGCTGCCAATTACAGTTATATTTTATTCCCAATCACTTGCAGTGGTCTGGGAGAACTTTTATTTCAACAAGGTGACTGTCTAGATCAAAATTTTTTCAACATTTTGGTCTTGAAACAAGGCTCTGGGCAAGTTCAGGGAGAGATTTTTCATCTCTCTTTTCTGTCTGCGGAAATACACACTGTGTGGTAAACAGGTCTGTGCCATGTAGTGACTCCAGAGTACAAGAAAATCTCAGGTTTTGCATCAGTATCCTGTTGCCTCTGCGTCATGATAGCATGGTTAAATTATTCCTTCTTCCACCCAACATTTCTGCCTGTCTTTGCTGTTCCATTCCAGGGTCTGAAGCTCCTCTGCAGCTAAAGCTGGAGAAGCTGCTTTGCCAAAAAGACCTAGAAAAACTGATGTTGAACTGAGCAAATTAGTAGACCTGTACTTCCTCCTTCTACAGGGAATCCAAAGCAGAAGTAAAGAGGTAATACTTGATATTCTTATACTATTTCTGGCTCTTCTGGAAGTAAAAATCAGAAGAAATCTCATGCAGATGCTTTTCCTTCTGAGACATCCAAGCCAATTGTGAGGATTTAAGGGTTTGAGATAAAGTAGATATAAGCACAGTGAGTTCTTTTTCTCTAATCTTGAGAAACTTTCCCATCTTACCACTCCAGCATGTCCACAGATAAAATTCTGACTGCAGAAAATCCTCTGAAAAGGTGGAGGCACTGTAACTATCTTGCACTGAAGGCACAAACCTTTTGCCTACATAATGCTCAGCTGAGGTGAGCATAGAGAGGATCTTCCACTCCTTCCCACCTCTGTAGACATACACAAGACTACTCTACCCGCTCGAGCTAGGTCAGTAACTACAATCTCTTAATTTTATCTTGCAGCAGAGCATTTGCCATTTGTCACGACTGATAGTTCATATTTTTACCAGACCTGGATCTCATGGTTCTTCTTGAATCAGGTTCTCAGCACCAGCTGGGGAGCTCCTGGGCTTGGGACCCAGTTGTGGCATGCTGACTGACACAAGCTAGCAGGTCGGTAATTTTTTTAGTGGTAGATTGACAACTGTTACTGTTTGTGTTTTCACCACAGGTAGAAGGTCTCCAGTTAAGGTTAATCTCGCAATTTAATTGAGCCACAATGCATATACCCTTCTAGAGTATAAGAGCATCATGGAAAGAAATCCACTTCAAAACAAGACTCAGTTACCCATGTAGTAGACCTCCCCAGCTGCTGCTGTCTGCAAAGTTGATGGTCTATATAATGCACCAGAAAAAAACTTCCAAGGTGAAAAACAGCATGACTAAAACTCTGATTCATGAAGTGGTATCAATGGGCTTTTCCCTGAGCAAAATCATTATCTAAGGAATATAATATTTTAACTCATTACTAAATTCCAATCTGGGGATCACTGAGTCCTTTAAAAGGGACACTAACAACCACACAGGAAGATCTTTGCTGCAAAAATGCAGTTGAATTCCATATGGGCCTAAATTCAAGTTTTGTTTTGGTCTTCTATGTATGACATGACAAGACTGGAGTATTTGAGTTTGGAAAGTCTGCAGGGAAGATGTTGGAGGACACTGCAGAGCAGAAGAAAAAAAGCCTGTTGCATTCTTGTCCATACTGGTTGCTCTATATATTCCCAGAGCAGAATATCCAAGACAAAACACACTGATTTTTCTGTCAATGGAGTTATCTAGTACTTTCCAAAAATAGCATGGGACTGAATTCATGTTTATGCAATATGGCGGATCAGTGAATCAAGACTAGAGGTGAGGTGGGGAATGAGATGATGGTGTAGACATACACCCACCCATGTCAGTGTATGTAAGTCAGAGTGATTTTCTGGGCACAGAGAGGTGTGGGAAAATACTGGGGAACTCAGTGTTCAAACACTGTGACTACATCTTTGGCACTGAGGGTGCCAGCCATTGTGAAAACAGACCCTGAGCTTCAACTGGTAATCCCACTCTGAATGGAAAACACCTTCCCCCTCAGATTTGGGTTTTCTCCATGAACCAGAAGGAGGAAGAGACAACAGCTTCAATTCTGAAGTGAAGACATAACCTCTGACATGCAGGATCATTTACCCTTTTATGTGGGAAAACCTATTAATAGAGCTTGACGGAAATGTTTAAGAGACTAACAATAATGCCACCTACCTTTAGCTTTGAAATACTGAGTAATAGAGTTTGGTGCTGACTCCTCATCCTTGCTTAGACTCTCCTTCACAGGGAAAGTCTTGTGAAGGTAACCTATTTCTTTAACAAAGCTGTGCTGCAGTGTGGATGATGAGAACAGTGAAGATCCTGGGGAGATCCTCTGCAAAACACCCTGGAGCCATTTGAATCAATTAGCTCCACCACCGGGATGTGGCTGCCTGTAGGGCAGGCTGTTGCCTACTATTCCTTGAAGTGAAGATAATTTTTGATAGGGAAAGTGGGAGGCTTTTGCTTATGAGAATGAGCTCACCCAGGGGTGCTCAAGTTAAGGGTTCCTCAGTAGTCTCTTCATCATATAGGGTGGTTTGTAAGACAGGGTTTTAAAAAAACAACATCCTTTTCACTTAGCCTGTTGAATTTTGCTTAATATGCTGCACTTTGTTGTTAGGACTTCTGAGCTTTGATGAGCACATGTGGTGTCACATTCCCAGGATGCAGCCCAAGGCAGTATCACAGTGGGGTAACTACTGTCCAACAGTCAGTGGTTCAGTTCCAACCTGAAAAGAGCATCGCTGATAACTCTTACTACAGTTTTTTGGCTTTCTTCCAAGGTTTCCTCCCCAACAGATGCTGAAATCCCAGCAGAAAGCAAACGCACAGCATAGTTAATAAGCAATTAAGGTCTCTTAAAACAGGCAGTATCACACAGAATCAGAAAAAAGAGGAAGGTTTATTTGACCTCTAACCTAAAAAGATTCTCCTACTGTACCTATCACAGTGTTTAATCTTGACTAATTTTTAATGAGTGAAAGAGGGGAGGATGTCCTGCTGTTAGTTACCCAAAGTATGAATTCAGAGTAGTTCTGCCACCTCCAGTCTGCTGCGATGGTAGCAAAAGGCAAGTTTTCAGCCAGGCTACTGCTTTCATGACAGCAGCAGCAAGAGAAACAGAAGAAAAAAGAGCGATGGAGAGAGAAAGTATCATTAAAAGATTGAAAGACCTTTCTAAAATGTAGCTCCTGGGGGAAGGTCTCATTATGTTTGTACAGCACCTGGCACAACAGAGCCCTGCTGAATTCAGTTTCTGGAAGCTGCAGACATATCCAAAAAAATGACAGCACTAAATACCAAGGCTTAAAATATCTATTTGTGACAGATGTATTAGGAGCAGGGTTTGGGGAGGAAGAGAATTGGGGTTGATGGACTCTGACAAAATTCCATCACAGTGAGTCACATTTTAATTGAAAAAGAATAAAAGAAAGCAAGGGTGGGGAAAAGACATGGGTGAAAATCAGAGGTCACCTGCCGTTGTAATAACTTAACCGAAGTTTTGGAGATGAATCATCTCAGCAGGCAGTGGAAGGTTTCACCTCAGGCAGTGACAGGAAATGCAGGGCTGTAGCTGTGTGCAGAGCATTTTGGGCTCTCGATCAGCTTTTATTGATTGGGAAAGTACAGCTGTGCTCAGAAAGTCTTAGCTTTTCTCTCATTTTCAGTTCCACAGAAAGGAAAATCTCGAGTATCCATTTTCAGCTTCTCGTTCTCGGAAGCAATGGGGTAAGTGGGAGGGGAGTTCACAGGATGAAGACACAAAACTCACAATTTTACTCATGTCTAATGAAATCACATGTTGTCAGTGGCCCGAATTAAAAAAAAAAACCCAAACAAAAAAACCCAACACCAACAAAACCAACAACCCACACCCTTGCATGAAAGAAGAGATGCAAACAGCTGCCCAAGAGAAGACCCTATTGAGAGATCTTTCAAAAAGTCTCTCTTTTGTTTGTGAGCACACAGCATCCAGGACATCCCTCTCTGGGCATCAAATTTCCTGGAATGGGAAATGATCTTGTCCAGAATACGAGCTTAATGCCAGTATCTGTAATCCATAGGTTCCCAAATTCCTGCTGTGAAGCGTGGGTGATATTATCTGTGGCGTCTCCTATATCTGGGCCAGGCTGCAGTACACATCAAAACTGCTCACATCCCACCAGTAGTAAACTTATTTTGGTAAGCCATGCTCATATACCTCTGGATGTGTTTGCCCTTAGGATGAGATGGGAATGTGCAAAGATCAAGCCACCATATGCACTTGGTGTGATACAAGTCTGTGGTAGCCTCAGCAGCCCAGGAATGGATTAAATGCAAATGCTTTAATACCTCTGTGTCTGGTTGCAAATGCCTTCTACATCAAGCTTAATACGTTTCAGGAACTAATTTTATCTACAGATAGGTAAACACTGCATGATGTCTCTGCTGGTTCAGGTATCTGTAGTGCTGTTCATCTCATGCTGTGGACATGACAAAGACAGGCAGGGCAGTCTCTTTTTAAAAGCATCCTGATACTCAGATAGCTAATTGTGTGAGCCAGGAAGTAGCCTTGACAATCTCTGAGGTCTCTTTACAGACCTTCGCTTTGGCCTGAATTAGCTTTGGTTTTGCTTTTGTACAAGTGTGGTCCATTTAAAGGCTGCCCCCTAAAGAAATGATGGGTGACCAAACAGCAATTAAGTAACAGTGCACAGAAAGAGTAAGCATTTCCATTTTGCTGGGAAAAGACCAGAAATTACATGGTGCTTAAACACATGCTTAGATGGATAAATATGGGCCTGTGCATGTGATTGCTGCACTGAATCAGTGCATGGTGTATTTATATCATGTGAGCTTTAGCACAACTTCATAGCAGAGCCCCACTGAACCCGTATTATGTGTGCAGAGACTTGTGTGCATGGCTTATGTGTACGCTGATTGTTTCAAAGAGGAAGCAAACTGTTGGGAAAGTCAAATAAGACTGTGGGCTGTGAGGTACAAAGTTTTAAAGGAAAGTAAAACTCTTCAGGTATGAGGGATGCCAGGCTGAAGAGACTCACGGACAGAAACTTACACACAGTATGGAATAAAGATTTTTGAAAACTCTGAGAAGAGGTAGAGTTTAAGCACTGCACCAGATTTTCTTGTTTCCTTATTTTGTGCTTAAAAATACTTATGAAATCATATGCAAAACAAGAATTAACAAATCTCCACCTCAAAAGAAGAGGCCAAAACAAAACCAGAACCCCCTCACCTCCTGTCACCCTTAAAATCCCCCAGCATTTGCACAGTCTGACGCATGTGAGATGAAGCATTAAAAAGCTAGGAAACTCCAAAAGTTACAGTATCTCACAAAAGTTATTCTCGCTGTAGGAGAGATATTGTCATATTTTCCTTGTGAAAGGTAACTTAGAATAACAGATTATTAATATTAATGTACACTATAAAATATGAAGAATATGAAGTGCAGCAGAGTGATTGTGAAGTGTAAAATGCAGCCATTCTAATTTTAGAAATTATTTTATGGTCCAAAATTATTTTATGGCTATCAATGGTCCAAAACCCTGCAAAGGAATGACCAAATAATTCTAAAAACCCTTGGTGATTTCATTAACTGCACAATTTATCATAATTATGTGTTTCCCGTGCAAGTGGCACACAAGTAGGGAAATCTGTACCGAAAGTCTATTCCCAAGAGAGTCTTCTGGCTCTGATCATCACAGCAAGTTGCTTATAGATGTGTAAGTGAGATTTAAAATTTGTTTTGATCTCTGAAGCTTTCCCTGTCTTGGGCATGAGCAAACAAAAGTACTGCTGGTCCTATGATGCCTTTGTACTTCAGGGAAGCAACTGATGGCGTGTAAGCTGGGGCTAGTGGCAGGATGTTGAGGGCTATTCAGCTTAACAAGGGCCCAGGCAGGGAGTCCACATGTTTAGAAAGAAAATCTCTGAGCCTGTGGTGTGCATCTCCTTTAAACACACCAGACTTTTGGCATCTCTGGGAAAGAGAAAAAATATTTCCAGGATTTAGTATACTTTTAGTAGAAAATGTATGCAAATTTTTGTATCTCAAATGAATTCTCAGGTTACTTTGTCATGGTTTGGGCCACCCAAAGCTCTTACATGAACACTGTAGCTAGCATTGGGGTAAATGTGAACATTGAATGGGGACTTTTGGTGGTGACAACAGCAAGTTCTGAATCACTAAGAGTGCTTGCATGACTGTCCTCACTGGTGTACCTGAGCACCATGGAGCATCATGTGTTCCATCTCACACGCTCCAGTGAGAAGGGGAACAGCAATCTTTCTAAATATAGATACTTCGTGATGGAGAACCTGCGACTCAGGAAGGGCTAGGCCTGACATCTCCAAAATCCTGTGTTAGTGTCCTGCTAACTCAACCTCCCTCCTGCTGTCAGTTTGATGGCAATGGTGCTACAAACTTCTGTAATGCAATGGGAACATCAGACTGGGTCTGCCTTGTCAGAATTGATCAATGAGACAAGCCATACCTGAGCTGGATGCATGTGGCTCTGTGAATGTGTGACGGGGTCTGACATGAAGACTGCAGAAGTATATAAACTCTGTGTTAACATCCATTAGTTTGCAAGTGGTCAGGCTTTGGTTAGAAATTGAAGTTTCAATTGGCTTTTGTAGGTATTCTTATATTATAGATTATACAAGATTTCCAGCATTACTGGTATGAATATTAAAGAATGACTTTTAAAATGATGGGTTTATTATACTTGTTTTTTATGGAGATCTCTCTGAAAGCTGAAGGTTATTTTACAAGTAAAATAACAAATAACACTAGTATCACTCATTTCTGTACAAAATTAAGTTTGTACATAATAAATAATATTATGATTCGAAATTGTTTCATTACGTTACATTAATACGTCTTAAAAGGCATGGATCATGTCACACACAGTTGTTAACTTGATTGTTAATCAGATCTTTCTCATTAACACACTGTAGTTAAAAATGTCGTGCCCTAAAACTGACTAAGTAATGTTAAGGGTAATTTCTGAAACTACTGTATTATGCTGTCCCAAATACCTTGGGATTGCTTATTTAATGGAGTGTTCACCCCCTAAAATAAACCCTTCCTTTTCTCATGTTAACTTCCCACAATATTTTAAGGACAAACACAGGCACAGTGTCCTTTTGGGAGAAGGTTGAAGTTATTAGATGTTTGAGAGATCCGGATCAGCAAATGCCAAACCTAAACTTGTTACAACTGTACTTATAATAGCTGAACTTTACACCTCCCCATGAGTGGCCCGTCCTGTCACACTTATTCTGCCTGACCTACTTTCCAGCTCCACACCTAAGGATGTTAAAAAAATTTCTGCATCTGTTGAACGAGGACAGAAATAGTTTTCATAGTGCTGAATCAACACAAAAACGGTCCACGGCTGGGGAACTCTGCCTCCTGCTTCCTGCTAAAGGGATTTTCCTTTTGGAGCCCTGCACTGTTTTAAACTGCATCACTCACTGGTTGAGGAGTTTCATGATGAGGTGGAGATGCAAGGACCTCAAGGCACGTTACTGAACTGATGTCATGGCTTAAGGGCAAAGAAAATAGGGAATAAAATATACTGTGCTACAAGTATTCAGTAAAAGTGTTCATCCTGCTGTACTGTCTATATTTGCAGAAGGTTCCAGAGTACAGAGCTACGTGTAAGATGTATAAGCTGCCAACATGAAGGATCAGGGCAAGGAGTAAACCTTAGTAATGGCATCAGCCATGGATAGGTCTCCTGGACAGTTTTCTGGCATTGTTTTTGGACAGCTGGTAGCCTGACCAAGGAGTGAAGGGGCAGTCTTGCTGTCTGGGCATCAGCTGTCCCATCCAGGGACAGGATCTGGCCTTTTTGACTTAGTACAGACAAAGCCACAGAGACTTGGCATCAGGATATTTAATGATAGTGACATCCCCTGCATTTATTTATGTGTCTGACTATGACAACGATGAATATGGTTTTAAAACCACTAACAAATTGCCTTGTTCTTCACTTATTCATGGCTAGAATGTGTGTCCAGCCAAATAATTGTACTCAGGGCCAATCTCTGGCACCAGCCCAGGTGCCCCATCTCCTACAACTAATATGTTTTATCATAGCAGATGGGTTGGCTGCATCCAAAATGCCTGGTGGGAATGGTCTTTGGTCTGTTTTGGCTTCTAAATAATACCTGGGAATTTTTTTTCAGAATGCTACCGGGCACAGACCCAAACTGTGCCAGGGCCCATCAACAGTGGTGATGGTCAAGTTCATTTGCTTGGGAGTGACCCTGTCATTATTTAATTTATTGGTATAGATGTAGCCTGAAAGTTCCCAGTGAGTCCTTGGTACTACATAATTAATACTATCTTACTGAACAACAAATCATAATAAGGAAGAAGATCATAATTTCTGCTTTAAACATAAATATACTAAAACCCATAGGACCAAATTCTCAGAATTAGTGGGAGTTATGCCTATAAGCAGTCAAGAACATAAATAATTTTTAAGATTCACCCTTAAAAATCCCTAGAATGTAGACAGGACTTTTGGACTGGATATGGTAACAGCTTCTCTCACTGGAGGCATAGTTCGTAGGTTTAAAAGAAAGTTTTTTAAATATATTTTGACAAATCAGCTTTGTTAAAAAAGAAGGTTGTGGCAGGGGAAGGGTGTTCATGCTGATGTGGAACATGGGGCTGGTGACAAAGAATTGCGCACGGAGAACTGTGACAAAGAATGTTAGCATGTTGCAGGGCAGGTCTCTTGTGTAGGCTTCACCTACATGTCAGCACTGCTGCCAAATTCTCATTTACCCCAGCCAAATCTCTTCATCTCTCCATTCCTTTGGTAGACTTATTGAATAAATATTATAACACTCTTAAGGTCTGTGGATGCAACTGTGACACAAAGGATAACCATGAACCTCACCCATGTTCTAAACACAACAGCCTTTTTTTTTCCCAGCCAATACATGGCTTCTAGACAGCTTTTCATCCTCACTGGAATTGCTGAACTTTTAGAAGCTTCAATAAATGTTTTATCTTTTGCATATGCACAATTCTGCTAAATGTAACAGCTGTTCTATGTAGGAACTGTTTTCCAATGTGAAACTCTTACTGGAAAACCAGGAGGGAGTACTGTATAGCAGTAGTCATGTTCTCTGTTTCTTCTCCTGCTCTGCCGAACCAGCACTTTGTAATGAGTCTATTGCCAGAGGACAAATGCTCTTTTTTTTTTTTTTTCATACCAAGGCAGTTCTGTGTTTTTCAGAGCAGTGCAGCAAAGGTGAGAATTAGTAGGGAGGTAATGTGGTCCTCCAGCAACAGAAATCCAGTACTATATGCTGGTAGGAGAAACAAGGGTTTCAGCCTGGACCTGCCTACTCAAATCTGTATTCTGTGTGAAGCAGTTCAGTGTTTTTTTTAATTAATTACTCGTGTCAGTCAGAGACACTCAGGTAACACCAGTCATATCTTAATAAATGAGCTCCTCACATCTTTCATAAATATTTTATCTATTGGATTCAGCAAGAGTGGCCCAGTATTCAGTAAGGGAACACTTGGTTCAGACATCAGGTCCCATCTGACTAATGGCATAAGTTTGGTGAGCTTATGTCTCACACCAGTGTGAGCGTCTGGGAAAGGGCAAGTAGTTTTGCAACATGAATATTTGGGGCAGTATGATTCCCTTCTGACAGATGCAAAACTCAAGAAACTCATTACATGACCAGACGCTCCTTGGCCACGGACCTGCAAATTCAGGCAGATCCTCAAGGGGTCAATTCCCAAAATAACAACAAACTTCTAACTGTCTGTGGAGCATTTGAAAATTCATCTTATGGGACATGATTCTGCAAAGCACATACTTAATTTTAAACTTTTGCTCCCTTGCCACTGAATTCAAGGTTTGCGGAGCTTGCTGTCGGGCTGAGGTCATATTTCTGCATCTCTTCCTGACCATAGCTCAAAGCATCATTCTGGCTTAGAGTGCAGCTGTGGGTATCTGCAGAGACTCTCAAGCTGTCTGTGATAGGACTAGCATAGGCACAGGCAGGAATTAGCATGCTTCAGCCTAAGCTTCAACATCAATACCTGAACTAACTGCTAAAATTGGTTCAAACTCTCTGTGTGTGCTGCAACAATGTTTCTGGCAGATCTACCTGATCAGGCCCATTATCCTCTTGGCTATTTTCTGAACTGGAATTTGTCAAAAACCTTTTTGAAAATGCATATCATGACTGGACCCTATATTCCAGCAACGTTATCAGTAGTGCTGTATATATTACTAAAATACTTTCCGAGTTCTACTTTATATTGTGTATTATGAATAAAGATGGAGACACATTGTGCATTTAAATGCATATTCTTTAATAAAATTCAGCTTTCTGCAATTGTATGGAAGGTCTTCAGATGATTGTAGAAGTATTGTTTGCTTAAGTAGCACAAAAGACAACTTACAAGATAAATACCCTTCATTACTCTTCATTGCAACTTTCATATATGAAGATTTTAAGTTTACTATCTTACAATGAAAAGAATGATTGTTTAATAACAGTTTTTAGAGATTTTTAAAAATCTTTTCCTCTAACAGAAATGCAAATATTTATTTTCTTTAAAATCCCTAATTCATTCAAATTATATGTGCTGTACAAACTACACCTATAGGCCAGGTACCCTATGTAACATTTGGTGCGCTTCATAGAACCATAGAATTGCCTTGATTGGAAGGGACCTTTCAGATCATCGAGTCCAACCATCAACTTAACACTGGCAAAAACCATCACTAAACCATATTGCTAAGCACTACATCTACTCATCTTCTAAAAACCTCCAGGGAGTATTATTACTTTATTATAGCATCACAGTATATATTATCATCTTACTTTATTATAGTATTATAGAGTTGTCAAACATTAACTTTACAAGTGTAACAGAAAACAAATCTTAACAATAAGGATAGCTTCCAAGGACTAAAACAATCTTACTCTCTATTTTAACATCATTTCAGTCTTTAAATATTAATATACTGTAGGTTGATTACTATTATTTTTGGAATTAAATGATCTTTGTTATATTAAAATATACCATGAAACATTAATTTCAGTGTTGTGGTTCCAGCATTAATTCTGGGATGTCTGATAAAGAGGCTGAAACTTTCAGCTATAACCAAATCTTCAGGTTTCTCTTTATATGATGAAAAACCTTCACATATTCTCATGTAATTCAGCACCTCATTCAGCCTTCTGACAACTGTGTGGGTAGATTTAGATGTGCCACTGGGATTTGGGGTACAGTTTTATGTTCAATTTAATCTAATGTAGCCTACTTTCCCCTCTCTGCCCCCACTCACATATTCCTGTCCCTCCCTCACACAGCACCTGCAGATCTCAAAAATGTGTGGTGAGTTGACATCGAATCTAACCACACACACAAGAGAAAAAAAAAGGTTTTCAGCTGATTTAGTAAACACTTGATTCTTCAAGGTGATTGTTAGATGTGTTGTGAGGGGTGTCTGGGGGTGGGAACAAGTTAGACCTGGGCATCTTCCTTTGGTGGCTGCCTGCTGTGACATTGGGGTAAGTGTTAAAGGATGTTACATCTCTGTGTACTTAACTTTTTTATCGTCTGCTTCTCCAAAATTCGGAGCTTTTGTGCAAATTTGTGCAAGAGACACAGGATACCGAAAAGCAACAAAAATCCTAGAAATGATGCTGAAATACTAAATTAAGGAAACCAAACATGTTCTGTTTCTCATCCATGTCCATGGTAGAAGCTGCAAGTAAGCCTGCCTTTTTTGCAAACACAGGAGGGGATGCTAGAGAAAGAAAGGAGATCTAAAATCTTGAAACCTACTCTCAAATTACTCCTTTCACTCCAAGGCTGCTGCTCTCAGAGACGAAGGCCCGATACAGGGCAATGGCCAGCCTTTGCACTACCTTTAGTTGATGTTACTGTAATAAATGTATACTTAACACATGCAGTTCTGATGCATACCAATATATAACTATTAAATGGTCTTTAACAAAGACAAGGATTACTAAGAAACAAGTGTCCTAGGGTTGCTAAGGATTTTAAGCCTGTATGGTTTGAAAAGATATATTTCTTATTTTCTTTATTCATTTTGAAAACAAGTGCAATGTACGCTCAGACTACATGAGAACTTTATAGAAAAAAATGCATTTCATAGCTGTTCAAGCCATCATCTGTCAAAGAAATCATTAGTGCAAGAGTCTGAAAAGATAGAAAATATCTGCTGAAATTCATTAACTAGGAATTTTTAATCACTGCTGCACAGCTTGGATTGTTTTTTAAATGGTGTCAGTGTTGAAGAGGACATCCATCTACTCCCAGATATCTGTTCCTGTGGTAGCAGTGTCATGATGTATTCAGAGACCCTGGCTGTGCTTCCAGAAGATTTTTCTGTGGTAAGCAGGTCTAGTTTTTATTCCAAAAGTGCAGGGACACCGAGAACTGGAGCAAATAAGACTTAGGTCCTCAAAATTATTGACATAACTAATTCTCATGGGCTTTAATTTACCTTTTGCACTGCTACATATCTACCCTTGAAAGTGTTTCATCTTCCAGAAGTGCTTGGCAATTTACTGCTTTCTGGAAATGAAGGCCTTTTCAGTCATCTCTTAATAAACTGAAATTAGTAATTACTTACAAACCCTTCGGCCCATAGTAGTGACTCTGTTTCCTAATCCTTCCTGCAGGCCTGTTCCAGTTGCAATACATGTGAACTGTTTGCTCTATTTAATTTGCCTCTTCATTCTCATTTGCTGAGTTATTTCACCAAATATGTGCTGCTGAGAAGTACTAGAAACGTGACATGCTTAGATAAAAATCAAAGTTCATGTTTCTTCTATGTGCTGGGAGGGGGGTGTGGGTTGGTTTTTTTTTTCTTTTTTCCCCTCACCATGTTTGGTTTTCCATTTGCAGGAAATCCAAAGAACATTTGTACATAAATTAACCCTCTACAGAGAATAAAAGGTACTTTCCTCCCACTAGAAAACCAGGAGAAATGCCCACTCTAGTGTATGCAATTTCATATACTGGGTCAACAGACAGTTGTAAAGATTTCATGTTAGATTTGTAGGACATGTACAACCTACTCTTACTTTCAGCACAACACATGAAATCAAACACATCAGTTTTGCATTACACACCAAAAATAAACATTTCTGTGGGAAAATATACATGTGAAACCCAATTAAAAAAAAAAAAATTGAGAGCATTGCAAAGCCTAACTTGTGGGAGTAACTCTTTACATGGTACTAGGTCACCCAAGTGCTTTAAAAATGGTAACACAGACATCCTGATCCTTTGCAGAAACTTAGGCAAGTCAATGATAATTGCCCAAGGCCACAGAGAAAGTCAATAGTGAAGCCAGGGTTTGACCCAGCACTTGAGTTTGGGTTTTTCTGTGGACTCATCAAGTATGTTTGAGCTTACAATGTGGGACTCCTTGTTTTCTCCAGGTCTTCACAGGCTCCTGAGGAAGAAACAGAGGAAAAAGTGGTCAGCTGCAATTACACATTAACTTCAGAGGCTTTCACCAAGGACAATTCTGTCAAAACCTGTGTAGTCTCTTCTCTGCGTGCTGAATGATAGCAGGGAGGACGCGTTTCCGGAAAACACAATTCTATAGCACATATCTTATAGGGACAGTCCAAAAGGCTCTGATTTCTAGAGCTTATAGATTCTTCAACACCACATCATCATAGATGCAGCAAATTGGAGCTTGTGTGCCACCAGGTCACGGAGCCACTGATCATCCCACAACTATGCTCTTGAGAGTCAGGAAAACCTGACTATCTCAGTTTATGCTGGGGCACTAACACTTCCAGGTTTCACTTCCAGGCTTAGAAGTCAGAAGCTGCTGTTCTCCAACTGAGAAAGTCTGGATTTGGTCAGGCCTTCAAAGGCAGGAGAATATGAAGAAGCAGTAGAAGCCACGGTAGCTAGGGCAATATTCAAACATTTACTTATTTCAGTGTTCCCCATCTTCTCTTCTACCCCTTATCCCCATTTCTGTGTTCCAAAGAAATTTCTTAGGTTTCTACTTTTCTTCAGAAATGGAACATTATAATTGTTTCCCCTAAATTGTAAGATTTCCACAGATTTTTATTAGGTCTTAGCCTCTTATAACCATACTACTGGACTCTGACTAGCTAAGCTATGAACATTTCTACTCTTACTGCTGTTTTACTCATACCCATTTGGAAACAGTCCCAGTGGGCAATCCAGGGTGGAGACCTTTGTTGCTGATCACTGAAGCAAAGGTCAGGGCAAGCTACTGCTTTAATGAGTTTCCACAGAGTTTCCATGTTGTCACTTAGCAGAGTGGTGAGTTGACAGCACCCTTCCGGCTCCAGCAGTTGCTGCAAATATGTGGTTTAACTAATGAATGTCCTTGCCTGTTTGTCATTAACCCTCTGACAAAGACAGCCTTCAACAAGGACGGTTGGTGGAAGGCTCTGTAGGAAAGATGCTATCTAGTTTGTACCAGGTTACTTAAAACAGTCCAAGAACCTGGCTTGAAACAGACCTACTGATGGTCCTGAACTGGAGGAAGGAGAACCAGCATGTTCTGCTGCAGCAGTGGAACTGACAGATGGTCACCTGCAGTCAGCAAAGCCAGATCCAGATGAAGGACTAACTGTAGGCAGTCCACGTCATGCTGCATATAGCACGTGTGGATAGGGCATGGAGGTCACCGGCAGTCTTAGCTACCTTAGATTTCTTCCCATTGCACAGGGCAGTGGAGTTAGGCCACAAGAAATGTGCTCAGAGGAGGAAATGGTGTAGACACAAACCTCACACTTCACCGCCTGTACAGTAAAATTTACGTTAAAAATTACACTTGTATATTTACATACACAGAACTCCCCATATGAATGCAGAGGCCACAAACACACCTCAGACCTTTGTCTAACTGGCTGAGAAAGTGATGAGAAATATGATGAAAACTCAGGTGATGCCTGTGTGATTTTACTTGCGTGGTGAGAAAGGCTAGACAGTAAAAGCAGAGTTTTCCGGGTCCGAGTTATGGTCTCAAAGAAATTGTAAATAATTTTCTTCTTCCAGGTGCAGCTGAGTGGGCTGAAGAGGTTGCCCTGCCCATCAAGAGGTTGCTGATCCTGCAACAGAACATCCCATGGTCCAATTTCCCTTGTTCCACACTCCAGCCTTCTGCAGGAGCAACTGTGGGTGATTTTTCCTGACAGGCATTAGGCAGTGTAACTGAGCACACAACGCACTCTGCCAGCAGAGCTGCTGGCCAGGAACATTTTGTGTAAAGGCAGTGACACTTTAACTGTATCTTTTACATAATATATAATATCTCACAGCTATTTAGTGAGCCACGGATCCCACCTCAGTCTAAAATGTTTTGTAATACCAGTTATACTACCAACATCAGACACTCTCATTCACTGTGAAACCACCACCAGCTGAATCACAGCAACAACCCTTCTGTTAGCTGATGAGTGGGTTTTGCCAGCACAATTCACACCACTGCGGGTTAGTTTTAGCAACACAATTTTGTTCAGAAACTTGATGTTTCACACATGTAATCAACTAGCTGTACTTGATGGCCTTTGTAGCCCAGGTTGATCCCAAAGCATAATTTGCCCTAGGAAATAAAAACCTAGTTTTAAATGCCTTTTTGAAAGCGCTATTATTTTCACAAAAAAGCCCCGACCCCCTAAACCTTCTGCATCACAGTAATGTGAGTAAAAGACAAGGGTACTCCAATTTCTTACACTTGTGCATACTGAGAGTAGCACCTTTGGGGGTACTGACAAGCATGAGGGGGCTTTGCTTTGTAAAGTGTTTTTTTTTTTTTTTTGCAGTACAGATCAAAACATTTCCTGCATTGCCCTCTTTGAAAAAGCACTCTCAACTTTGAGGGTAACACTTGCCCATGACAGAGTTGGGGCTGCAAGGAGGGGAAGCAGAGCAACGATGGAGCTTGCTGCTCCCTGAAGCTAGCGAGGTGACAGAGGATGGGATGCCATCACACCTTCTTGCTGCAGCAGCTGCCTACACGGGAACCTTTTCCCTAAAGAGTGGATCCAGGATCTGGCAAAGTTCTTGTGCAGCATGACCAGCAGTCAGGGCATTTCATGGTCCGGAGATATGGGCAGAGACTCCTTGGGGTGAAAGGAAGCACATTACACTTCAAGCTCTTGTAGTTGAAGCTTTGTCAAGTACTTGATCCTTATCAGTTTTTCACTGCAGCGTGTGGTGTCAGACACTTCTTCTGGAGTACTATCATCAATATCTGATCTCCTCACACTCTCAAGGTCTGGCCAAGATCACTTTTGCTTTCACTGCAGGGGTGAAAGAACTAGAGAGTGTCAAGGGTCTCTTCTTCATCTTACCAATCCCTCTTGCTCCCTCTTAAAATGTGTTTGCAAACTTTTTTTATGAGCAGCTAGTTGGAGTGGGAGAATTCTGGTGCAGGGACTCAGGGACTTCTTCACTCTCTGCCCATTCAGTTGATACAGATGCTTAAACATCTGACTTGCCCTAATTCTCTGCTGCTTTCATTTGCTGATGATAGGACTTCCTAGATTTGATTTGCGCTCTGAAACAGTGCCCGTTCCCATGGTATCTGAGCTTCCTGTCACTTCCTCCTCCTCTGAGATTCCCGCTGGGTTAGTATTCAGAGGCAATTGTGACCCATGTTCCTAATCAGACATAAAATGGCAGAAGAGCTTTTTATAAAACAACATTTTTATGTGCTTGGTATCTCCAAATTATTGCACAGTGGTTGATTATTGATTCCACTCTTTGAAATTAAAATCTCTGCTCTTCTCAGAAGGTCTGTCAGAATTTGACACAAAATGATTACTTAGTTATGGATTTTTGGTTTTTTTTTTTTGGGTAACTAACCTACAGAATTTAATGGAACATTGAAAAGTGATTTTACAAGAGAGTTCCAGAAGCTGAATGGGAGGAAGTGTCTTTCTTTCGTAGCTTGTATAGGATTTAGATAATTTCTGGATTAGCCTGTTAAATTTGATTTAGGTCCTGATTCAGCAGAGCATTTTAGTACTGCTTACTTTGCTGAAATGGACGGGGATGAACACCAACATAGAGATCATTACATGCTGGTGAATGAGATTTTTAAAGGTATTTAAATGTTTAACTCACTAAGTACCTCTAAAAATCTGTCTTTAAATACCTTGCTGAATTAGGGCCCTAATTCCTATTAAATTCTCTGTGGGCTGGATTCTCCAGTTTGCCAAGTTCATTTGTTCCCTTCAGACTTCCTCCTGAGGTTTCCCTTGATCAGCTAACGTGTGTTGAAATACACCTTGTTCTGCCTGCAGTTGGCATTTAAAATACATTCATTAAACACGTTGGCTAATGTGTTATTAAAGAAACAGCTTTTATCCTTCTCTAATCATATTCTTGGTACATCTCTCATGATGCAATAGGTGTTGGGTACATTTCAAAGGTGTGTAATTGTGTCTCACACCATCATGATGTAACAGGCTTCTCAGGTGTCATCCTTCCATGTGTGAGACAGGGCTGGGTTGGTTTACGGGATGGGAGAACATTTGATATGTTGGCACTGGGTGGAGGAAGAAATTGGCGATAACGTTGCTGGGAGGTTATGCTTGGTTATGGTCCAGTGCTCTTTCCAGAGCAGCCGCCCCATTGCTGAGGACTTTATGCAGAACAAGTTGGCGAGGTACTTGTGTCCCATGTGCTTACAAGTCTGTAAATGCCTGAGACACAGAACTAAGGGGTGAAGGGAGCACAGGGATAACAGTTGTCTCTCTGTATGGTGGGAAGCATCAGCGCCACATTGGGATGGTATACACCAACATTGTACACCATGGTACATACCACCACGGTGTACACCATGGTACACCATCAATCTGGTGATTCTGGTCCAAACCAGAGGGAGGTGTGCTGGCAGACATGGGTGACATGAGAGAGCATAACCATCACTCCACAGTGCCAATGGGGTGTCACAACCTCCTCATTCCTCTTCCTCCACCCCGGGAAACCTCTGCCTGGCAATCTCACCCCTCGGTGCTTACATCTTATTGCTGGGCTTTGGGAGGAATGTAAGTGCTTCATTGAACATGGGGTTGAATTTCACCCGGATTAAATCCCTTTGAAAACCTAAACTGGCTTGCTGATGAGCTACACAGAAATGCTTCCTGTCTACTGCATTACCGTCTCTAGGTTTTGCCCTTTCTGAAACACAAAGCAGTCATGGAGGGATTTCAGACCTTGTGGTAGATGGTAGTGAAAGAAACATTATCCTCCTATGACACAGAAACAGGTCAGTTAATTTAAGTCAGGTTTGGCTGAAGGAAGCTCCATCAGCTTTAGCCTCTTTACTAAAACCTAGCATAAACAGGCTGGCTGACTGGACGTTTTTGAAACTAGAGAAAAACAGGCCTGTGAGAGAAATATCTTCATTAGAGACGTAACTGAACAGGATCTACCACTTCTCCACATTTGTGCAATTTATCAGTATTTAATACAAATATATACATTGGAGCAAAAGGGAAGAAGAGAACCCCACAGGACATGACTTCCAATTAGCAGGGGGTCACATCCCTTGCTGTGATTTACTATTGGAAAAACATGCAAAAGATAATTGAACATTACACTCTCATCTTCCCCTGCTGCTGGCAGCATTACGAGGAGAGCGGCTCTGGACCCCTTGGGGAGATGGGGAGAAGGGATCAGGCAATTACATGCAGCGCCACATAATAACAGTGATTCATAACCTCATGGCACTAAACTCACTGGGCCAGATCTTTAGCTAGTGCCCGCTGGTGTAGCTTCATTGACTTCAGGAGGGAGATGCTGATTTACGTCAGCTGCAGATCTGGCCCATTTACTTTTTCTCTTCAAGAAAGCAATAAACTATAAAGAGGGAGAGCAAGATATGCAGTGCTCTGCACAGCAGCCTGATGGGGTTTCTGCAGAGGAATGCTAAATATCTGAGAAACACTGACTGCTTCTGCTAAATAGGATCAGGTTATATTGTCGTATGTGCCTCCACAACACAGCTTAAACTATGAAATTTGCTATTTTGGACATCAGGTACCCAAAGAAACTGCAGTGATCTTAGTTATGGTTAAGCTCCACAGAACAGTCAAGGAGAAATCACTTTCTGTACCGCTTTAGGAACAGGTTCTTGCTACCAGCACCATCACCTGGAGGTGCTGGCATCCCTAACATTAGAGAAGATTTCCTTAGTCTGATCTTTTTCTTATCCTGGTTTGCCTTGTTCTGAGTTGCTTTAAGGGAAGAGAGCACAGTACAACTTAGGGCTCCTCGTGTCTCTGTCCAGCTCCAGCAGTGACTTGTGGTGTGACCTTGAGCAGGTCCTTCCGTGGTCCTATGTGTCTGACTCTCTTCCTCAGCTCTTGAGAAGATTTTCTTTCCTTTGTGTGATTGCCTGGGAATTTTCCAGCTTCCTAGGAACAACAGGCAGCCCGTCTCTGATGAGACCCAGGCCAGACACAGCTGTCCGTCCTTTCGGGCTGAGACCACACATAATTCACCTCAGCCCTGGGGCAGAAGAGTTAGCAGGACGGTCTTGACACTTCTGGGGTATAGGCGTCTGGGACGGGCTGGGGTCTGTACAGCTGTGCCAGGAATACAGCTGCTGTAGGAAGAAGGCAGCTTGTGATGGGAGCACCAAGGCACTGGGACCCACAGACTTTACTCACTCCGTTTGGCACAGGCTGGAGGGAGGAATTTTTAATGACAGGGTTTGAAAATGTTAGCAGATTGTACGTAGCTCGTGCCTGCTTTCACTAGCTGAACCAACCAGTAATTTAATTATGTGTGTGGCTTACAGCTAACTTATGCATGCCTCTCCGTGTCCTGCTGTGCAGCCCGGCGCAGGAGGGTGGGCTGGCCCTGGGAAAGGGTGCTGGGAAGCCCTGACGATCCGCGCCGACCCGCGTGTGACTGCCAGGGCCAGGACTCATGAGTGGGGATTGCACTCAAGGACACAATAGTTTCCTCCCTTTGACCAGGCTTGATGTGGTTGCAGGAACACATAACCAACATGTCTGCTTAATTCTTTTTCTTTTTATGTGGCTTCCTGTTCTAGTCCCTCTGTCTGTATTGTAATGTTGTAAGCTCCTTGAGGCAGGCACCACTGCTTTATACACCTTTGCTAAATGCTAATACCCTCATCACATTGGTGGTTAGTGAGCAAGACTGCCGTAGTGTGAGCTGGCTTCAAGACTCAGCTCTGAGCTCAGCCTCACTGTCTCAAAGGCTCAGGCGGTGCTGGGGTTGTAATTTAGCTGCCTGTGCTGGTGAACTGGAGCGAATTGTGCTGATCTGATCTGTACTCTAATAGCACCTGAAGGGGAAAAAAACAGGAAGAACGAAACTCAGTATTGTCAGCTCTGCACTTACAAATATTTTTTTTTTTTTAATCCTTAATAAAACCTCTATCAGCTTAGAAATCTTGATGTTTCCGTTTCTTCCCTTTTGCATTATTGCTTTCGGGCTTTCATTTCTTTCCTTTGCCACCCCCTATCCTGCAGCCTCCTGACTATGAAAGCTAGGCTTTTTTTTTTTTTTTTTAATGAAGAGTGAGTTTATCCAGAATCACATGATTCCAGGAGTTGTGCGATCAAGGGGAAAAGAATACACCCCCCCACCAAAAAAGCCCTATGCTTATCATATTAGCATTTGCTGCTGCTAGAGAAGTCATTGGGAAGAACAAGACCCAGGCTAGAAACGGAGCCTGGGAATGTGGAAAGATGGTAGTTCCACGATTTGTATAGCATCATATACTCACAATTAACCTTCTTAGTACCACTTTGCAGCATGGAAGAGTTATTATTTCCATTTCACATCTGGGGAACTAGAACACAACCACAATTTGCAACTTGCCTAAAGTTGCTCAGGTAGTCTACAGAAGAGAAAAAAAAAATATATATGAGTCTGAATCCAAGGTGAGAGCCCTCATCGATGGGCCATTCCTTCTTGCTGGTGGGACACGCTAGAGAAAAAGGTTAGTAACACTGGGTTAGCCTCTGCAGGCTGAGTTAGGGTTCAGTGTGAAGACAGAGGCAAACGTGTGGCTGTCTATCTGGAGGGTAGCTGCACTAATAAAACTGCTGAGTCTGGTAAGCTGAGCATTTTCCCGTGTGATTGCTGCTGTTTCATTTTCTGGTCATGGTGGGAACAGCCTTTCTGGTTCTTAATGGAATTAGTAAAACATGCAAACATTTCAAAACTTTAATGGCTGTAGAACTGGGAGATACTCCAGCTGGTAGGAGCAGAGATGGCTCCTGGTTTTCCAAGTTAGTTTGCCCCTTCTTTAGTGAGCTGTTTTATTTTATTTGTGTAACCTGCTGCTTTCTCCCTGTTTAAGTCTGGCAAGAAGAAAAGGAGCGAGCAGATCAGTAGGGGTGCAAAGTCATCATCTTAAGAAGCATACAAGAAATGAGTAGAGATAAGGCAAATTGCAAATTCTCAGTCTCCCAGGACAGGGCTCTGCTCAGTGCTGACCTGTGCTGAATCTTCCCTTTGTGTTTTTCTGCAGCCAGTTAAGACACCCAGTCACTTAGCTGAACTGAGGCTTGTTCCTGCCTCATTTTCTCCATCTGTTGCCTCTTCCCTTGTTCTTGCTTGGCCATTTGCTCACAGACCTCCAGCCCCTCCCTTTTCCCCCTTCCTCCTTCCATTTATTTATGGAGGGGAATCTCCCCTTCTATACACACTTCACTTAGAAGAAAAGAGTTTTAAAATTGCATGATACATACAAACAGCAAGCCTTCTTTCCCACAGAATGAGCACCTAGATCAACATATGCCTGATTTGTTTTCTCCTGACTTTGCACATGCATTAAATGCATCTATAAAAACTAGTATCCACTGCATCTATGTCTGTGCATACAGATTAGATGAGTAAACTTCTATTTGCTTCACTTGGCTCATGGAACATTCAATTTTTTTTATTTCTGAAAATGCATTTCATAGGTACTTTTTTGCACCTAATAGATAAATAGCTAATGAATCCATGGGCTAGCAAAAAGGTGAAAATTTGTAGTGACTAGACACTGAGCAGGAATTTAGGAGAGCTGTCCTCTGCGTTAGCTCTCACACTGAGTCATCTGCATCTCCCTTGGGAAATCATCTGGAGGATGGAAAGAAGATGCTCCAAATTACGTGGAAATACACAATGCTCCCCAATGCATCCACCTCCCATCCTCAGGGCACCTTCACACTCTTGTCTCCAAACAGCCTGTATGACAAAGTCTGTATTTTGGACTCACAAAATCCTGTGTGGGATTACTTTGATCCTGCCCGAGGCAATGCTTGCAAACGCCCAGTGTGGGAGACAGGAACGTCTGGTCTCAGGGGCACTTTCACCCACCCTTAGCAGACCAGTGTAAACACAGCGATTAAGGTTTTCCATTTGTAAAACAGGAATAACATTTAGCTCTCAGAAGTGTAGTAACACTTGCCTGATAAGCATTTACTTGTCCTTGGTGTATCTCGCTCTGCAAATAACCGCATGGAACATTTTTGGGAGGGCAGAGGATTGCTGTACAGTATAAGAGAGAGTAACGATGAGCAGCAGAAATGGATTCTGAGTAGTTGCAAAGTGCCTTGGGAGCCTGCGATGAAAGGCGAGATGCAAGTGCAAAGCATTATTATTCTAATGATGCCCAACTCTCACTGAGCTGTGCCTTGTGGAAGTGTGTGAACTTTGGAGCATGCCCTGATGAATGTGAACCATGACAGCTCTCAGGAGATGCAGGGGATGCTGGCAACAGCTTAATCAATTATGACAGCAATGGTAAGATCTGTCCAGATCAGAGCACTTCAAAAACTACAAAGCCTCAGGCTTCTCTGTCTAGGTTTTTGCAAGAGTGGGATAAAGCAGGAAAGGGATTGATTGGGGTCTTTTGAAATGTAGTCTTACTAACATCTGTTGGCTTAAATGCAAGACCAGCCAGATAGTGTTTTATCATCTCAAGGCACAGGCTGGTACAGGAGGCTGTGCTGTGAGTTCTACAGTTATGTCTGGCTGGGAATGGATGTTTCCCTGGGAGAAGGATGGGTTCTCTCAAATGTGTTACTGTAAAATGAGACAGGGATGAAGGAAAACAAAAGGCAAACATCACACAGAAAAGATCTAGAGGAATAGGTAACTCTGCAGAAATGTCTGATCAAAGAAGGACATTTTCTGCTAGGAATGAAATTATCCTCTTCCTTTCCAAGTCAAATGGACCCATTTGAGGAACAGATAGGCAAGATAAAGCCTCTCAGCCAGAGTGATTTTTATCTCCCTCTCAAGTGTGTGTCCATGTGTGAATCTCAAATAAACACAGCAGCAGAACACAAAGAGTTATGTCAGCACGATGAATTACGTGAGCGTGTGTGTGTTTTTGCAAGAGGAATGAGCAAACTAAAACAGGTGAGGCTCGAAATTGCCAAATGGGCAAACAGGAATAAATACATTATTATTGCAACAATATTTCTTGACTATTGTCCTCAGAAGCAAGTCACAGACTAGCTACCAAGCTGACAGGAGTATTCAGATATGCAAATAATTCAGGATGCTGGTCAGCTGAATAGCTCATTTGGAAACCACACATCTTTTTAAAGGTCTTTACAGGTAGGTGCTCAATGAGTTGCCCAGGCATTCATTGTACAGAGCTTCTTGTTTGACATGGGCAGGAAAGACTGTTTGCAGGTAGATGTCCTATATCTGCACAAGGGTAAGCCAACCCACCAAACCCCTTGTCCCCTGTGCCCAGCCCTGGCTTCTGTAACTGCTCCTGAAATTCACCATCCCTCCCTGCTACTAGTTCATGACCCGATTTAGTTCTTAGCAGTAGGAAATGCAAATCAAGCGTGCAGGAATGATCCTGAGCCACACAGTATGTTGTCACTATTTGCCCAGTGGCCTGGCTATGCCACTGACATCTTCAGTGATGCATGGCAGCTTTTCTTTGCACCACGGTGATTCACTCTCTGCTGGTGTCACCCGCGGCACCGCTCTGTCACTGCTTGACGTACCAGAGAAGGATACAGGAGTCAAGAGTGTAGGTCTCATGCCTGACGTGTGAAGCCTGGCAGTCTTACGCAGCCTGGTGACAAGAGCGATAGCTGGAAATGAACCTGCAGCTGTACAATTAAGCGAGCAAACAGGTCTGGCGTTGTTCAGGAAACAACACACTCTGATTCTTGAGGGAAGAGTAGCTTTGCCAAAACACCTCTGCCTGCTCCCATCGTTCCAGGGTTAATGCCTCGTCTGAACTGAGAGGATCACAGCAGACCTGTGGTTTTGACAGCCCTGCACACATTGCAGGAGAGTTCATGCAACAAAGACATGTTAATTGCCTGATACTGTACTGCACTGGAGTGGATTAAGTATGGGATCAGCAGTACAGTCCTGGCTTCAAATGCTGCTTTGGATCTTGGTGGCGCACCAGTTTACAGCATCCTCCCTTCCTTTACATTCCTCCCTTCCTCCCTGCATCCCAGAGGGACTCCAAGGAGCAACCATTTGGGTTTGACTATCATCCAGACTTGGTGATGTTGAGATGCTTCCATTTCCTCATAAAAATGGGGAACAATACCATTCACTCACTTCAGCAAAGCACCTTGAGATCAGCTCGTAGAGATGCTGGGGGAGTGGTGGGTGCTGTGCATTGCTGTGGAATTGCATCTCACTGTCCACTCCACGAAACCTAAGCTACAGCAGGTGAATACAGCATCAAATGTGGTTTCTTTGCCTTTTTCTCTAAAGCATGGTCAGCCTTCCTTCATATATTGTTTGCAGTGACCTTCTGAGTTTTTATTCATGTTCCAGCTGGTCTTTATACTGAGTGGAGCCCCTGCTACAAATGTGGATACCTAGAATACTGCTGGTGTTTGGTAGGTGATCAGAGTACACCATGGTAGACCCTAATCCATGCACAATAAGGGACATAAGTCAAAGTGTTAGGCAGATGGCTGACTGTGAGTGCCTGACTTTGATGTTGCAACTCCTTCGCCCTCTTTATTGCATAGAGAGGCACAGTCTGGCAGCCCTAAATACTAGGCAATGAATCACCCACTTAATGACTGTAATAGACAGCCAGAACACAGTCCACAGCCTTTTGGGGTCTATCCAGCGTCTACTTGCCTGTCTGTAAGCACACATTTAGAAATAATAATTGACTCCTGATTCATAGGGTCAGTACTTTTACGTACCTACATTTTTATGATGAAAAGGGAAAAGCATTTTTTTTCATGGGGTTTAATTTACAAAGAGGAGAGTTGAACAATTGTTGGACTGACATTAGGGAATAAGAAAGGTGTAATTTAAAATAGTGAGTAACTCTGAAAGTGTTTTTTCCTTTTCCTTTTCTTTTTCTTTTGTCTTTTCCCCCAACCCCTCAGCCTTACCATATTACAGCTGGATAGTCACTTTAAATAAGTGAAATTTTCCACTAGTGTGAGAGAGATTTTCATTGCTTACCCAAAGCCCAGTTGCCACTCAGCATATCAGTGTAAAATAGCAACCAGTTTTTCATTTCCACCCCTCCTGAGTACCCAAGTGAAGCATCTTTTGCAAACTCCGCTCAGTCATGAATGAAGTGCAGCGACCACTTAGGATGGCTGGAGGATATTTCCACAGACATGTCTCCACAAAAAAGCCCAGAGTCTCTTTTCTTACCATCTATTAAATCATGGCAACGTCTCTTTGTCCTGAGATACCTGTTGACTTCCTGGTTTGGTATCTGGAATCTTGACTTCCTAAACGTCTCTTATAGTAGCTTCTACCATTATTACTTGAGCTGCACTCTGCCTTCCCTCCCTCTGTGAATAAATTTAGTAATAACCAGGTCTCACTTATTCCTGCCACCTAAACCATAACACAGGGACATCAGAGAGGTTACACAGGCTGATGACTCTTTTTCCTCTGCAATCGTGCTCTCCTGACAGGGCTAAACATGCAGTCAGAAGTTGTTTGCAACTTCCTTCTGGCCCTTGCACTTAATTTTCTTTCCCATTGATACCATGGAGTGGGAAATAGAGAAAAGAGCTCAAGAAACCATTAATTGGTTTGCATTTTTCGCTCTTACCTATTGACGACCACATCATGCTGAGCTGAGAGAATGTTGTGTGGCTTTCCCCTTTTTGACTCATTTTGGTCATTCATTACATGGCCTGTCTCTCACAGCCATAATTACAAGCTTGACTTTGTACATGGCTCTGGAAGCTAGATGGCTTTGGGAAGATCACTGGGTTTGGGTTCTCTGGGGAGGTATGATGTTGTGGACACATATTTATTAACTCTTGGTGCAAAAATGACTGAACCAAACTATCCTCTTCAGGTTCACAAATCTGTTTCTAAAGACTTTGTAGCCTCCAGAAGAAGTGCCGACACCTTATTCTTGTCCTGCAGTATTGCAGCATGCTTTCTGCAATTTTTTTGGCCCTCAGATTTCCACCATTTCCACAAAAAAAAAAAAAAAAAAAAAGTTCCACAATTAACGGTATCAGTTAAAAAAGGTATCTGTATCAGCATAAAAGTGTTATCTATATCAGCTCAAAAGGATTTGAAATACCAGGTCTGACCTCTCAGATCTGTATTTGCATTGGAAATGGTGAGCTGAGGAGAAATTTGGACTGCTACATTTATGTCTGTGAGGTGGCCTTTTTTTAAGAGCTCTAAGTCCCTTCACAACCTGTTGAATTTTTTTTTTTAATTTTTTTTTCCCAGGAAGAGCTTTGGAAGGTACTTTTTTTCATTATAAAGATTCATAGACTTTTAAATACAAAGCTTTCATGAATAAGAAAGTTGTAGGGTTGTTTTTTTTTTTTTTCAGCCAGCAGTATGCTAAGTTTTTCCACAAGAAAGAAGTGACAGAAATGACAAATTTCAGAAATGTTTGAGGAGAAATTTTACTTTGTAAAAAAAAATATCAAATATTCTTTCTTGCTGAAGACAAGACCCACAAAAAGCAGAGAACAGCTCATCTGCAGGTTCCTAGGAAACAAAAAAAATACCTTTATCCTGCCAGTGTCTACTGGGGAATTGGCATCTTTCACCAGGCTGAGATTTATGAAGGACATCAGTTAGTAGCCCACGAAGAGCACACAGAGGGACTAGCTTTAATGTACCTGCAGAGGCAAGGATTGAACTTTGCTTTTATGATCAATCCAAAAAACAGCACTTCTGGTGGCTCTGTGCCCTTCTGACGTGATCTAGCCACATATGCTTAGATCTGACTCAGGTGTGTGACTATCTGTCACGAAATCATTGGCACCAGTTTTGCAGCACAAACCATGACCTATAGCTTCTAAT
Organism: Nycticryphes semicollaris; assembly: GCA_013400055.1. Lineage (NCBI taxonomy): Eukaryota > Metazoa > Chordata > Aves > Charadriiformes > Rostratulidae > Nycticryphes > Nycticryphes semicollaris. The sequence continues at coordinate 1,574,155 of VXBJ01004049.1, forward strand.
TTTTTTCTGAACTAGATCCAGATCCAGAGCAGTTTAGCTTCCTGAAAACTGACAAGGTCGGAGCTTAAAACAGTCTATCTCCTGTCTTAAGGGCATTTCACAAAGTCTATCCTCTGAGACAAAGGGTTGCAAGTACACACTACATTCACTGTCCTGCCTTTCTGCACAAACTAATAAGCAAGCAAGCTTAGGATGAGCATAAGTTCAAGAAAAGGATTGTCCTCACTGGAGTATAAATAATTCCATATAAAGACAAGCCCTAAGTAAGCTGTTTCTCTTTCCTCAACAAGCCTGTTAATTATTGGCCTTTGTTTGAGTCTGAGGTATGTTAACAGCACTAAGGGGAAATCCCTAATATGTGACAGATTGATGCTGCGATATTCCAGAGGGCAAGTGAAGTTTTACTGTTTAAGAGTAGGATGTTCACTCAAGGAGATCCTGGCAGAGCTGGTAAATGTTTTTTCACCCGCTGAAGCCACCACTACAAAGGTTTTGCAGTGACAGGAGGAGGTCACATGCTCTCTTCTCTTGTTAATATTTGACTACATGACAGTCTATGAGTGACCTATTAATCGATTAGCTACAAACTGCTGAAATGCCAGGTTTTCATATGTGAGTGTAAAGAGAACAGGGAACCATATTCAGGGCAGGTCCTAAGGTTGTGTAGAGATTTACAGTGGCAGATTACCTGCAGACAATGTCTAGGGGAATTCTGTAGGTTGCGCAGTGATAAATATCAGTTTTAGAAAAATGTTGGTTAAAATCTGAAATTCCTGGAATTACGTCATTTTCTAACACAATGCATAAAAGGATGTGCTCTATTGCAGCTTTACCAATTTGCTTTTGGTAAAGATGAATACACATTTCCAATGACCCATATCTACCTTGTTAATTTTTAGGTCATTAGAAGATGAATCTGAATTATGAGGGAGACAGTGATGATTTTAATTGTGCTGATGCCATAGGATGAAACTTAATAATATGTAGCATCTTGCACACAAGAAATAGCTAAAATTTCCTCAAACAAATGATACAATAGATTGATTTACATATGAAGTAAATCAGATTACGTGATTATTCAAACTAAATTGGTGGAAGTGTAACAGTCAAGTAAAAGAGATGGAAATAAACACTAAAAGGAGGATGCGTTAAGGTCAAACACCCAAAGATGTGAAAATATTAGAAGAAACTATGAACTAATTCACTCACACATGAACATAAAGGAGAGATTTTTAACAGTGTTGGTGGGACCTGGCAGGAGGCAGATGTCAGATAGAAGAAAGTGAGACAGTGACAACCCACCACCCTTAGGGTGATAGATGATGGGGTAAATCTGAGAAGAGTTTTTCACCTAAGGATAATAATTTTGAGTGCAGTAGAGAAAAAGTAACTGTTTGGTTGTGCATTTGAATTTATGCCCTTTCTACCTTTAGCCAGGTACAGAATAGCAATTTTAATGCACTGACACTTGAGCAAGTGGTTTGCAGCTCATCTCTCCTGAAAGCAGCTCCATCTCTGTGATGAGTAAGTGACATTACAATAAGTCAGGGTTGTTATTTGGAAGGTCTCTGCAAGACTGGTAAGGAGGAAGGGTTTTCCATATGTGCTTCATCACAGAAAGCCTAGGAAACACTTCCAATAGTTTGGCAGAAGATAGCTAAGAAAAGAGAGCTTACTCTTTACAGATTCACATTTACTATACAGGGATTTCCTCTTTGATCAAGCATTGTCTTCTAAGTCAGCATATCAAAAAAGCTGGAGTATACAGGTGGTGACCTGACTGAAGCATGCAAAGTTTCAAAGGTAAAGGAAGGTTTATGCCATGGCAAGGTTGTCTTTTCTCTTCTCCACAGTGACCTATTGATACAGACTCTTCTCATTACTGTAAGCAGTTGTTGTTCTGGCAGCTGGAATAAAAGATCCTTTCCATGCAAGAAGTTTGCATTGTTGTACAAATAAAGCCAAAGAAAAACTTTATTTAAGAAAGGTGTGTGTGGGTGTGGGAATATCCTCCTTTATTGAGAACGCTGGATAAGACAACCTCTATATGAATTAAAAACATTTAGCCAGGCCCAGTATGGGTGCCACTGAGGCTGGTGGGAGTTTTGCTATGTCGAGAGGGGAGAATCAGATTTTCTGATGGCTTTCTGTGAGTTGGACAGGCAGAACACAGTGGGACTGAGGTATTCCGGTAATGTTCCTCGTTGTTTTAATCAAGGGACTTGAATCATTCTAGGAATAGAGATGTTTAGTGAAGGGTGGAGTGGCTCAGATAAATAAGCAACTGAAACTTGGGATGTTCATCCACCCCTTATCTGAACAAGCCAGATCTCTTTGTTGTGCAAAATGGGACTGGAAAGGTTTTGAGGATAAACTTCCTTCTGACATTTGATATTCTCTGCTTCTGCTTCAGCTTCAGGCACAAAATCAGCTTCACAACAGTATCCACTTCTTTTCAGTTTTTTTGTTTATGTCCTTCTATTTCACCTCCTTTTCCCCCACATGCCAACTGCTACAGGGCACAGGCAGCAGCTACAGATGCTGGTGGAACCAAATTCCATCCCATCCCCAGCACCTTCCCTTATACATCTGAGTGAGATCACTGGCTTGTAAGTCAATTACAGCACATTTAAGCAAAACTGATGCTGTGGAAACAAGAAGAGTCATCTACTTCCAGAGTTCTTCTTATTAAGATGCTGATGGAGAAGTGGCATGAATTCCATTCTCTCTAGAAGATGCTGCATGACTATGAGAGACCATCTTTGTGTACTGCATGTTTCTACAAATATTTTCTTTCCATTAAACTAGTAAGCAAGTTATGAGGTTCAGTATAAGCTATTATGAATTTTTTAGGCTAATCTCTGTTTTGCTCTGTGGGTAATTGATGTTCTGAGACAGATTTTGTATTGTTTTCTCTTTCCCAGTTATTTAAGAGAAAGGCCTGGATATGCAATCTTATTGTGAAGTTTGGGTCACTGGTGTCATTTTTCATTGAAAATTCAACTGCCCTTATAAAAGTTTTAATTTTCAATGGCTAAAACCAGAACATTTTTAGAACATATACTGTTGACAAAAATACTGTGTTAGGATGAAAACTTTTTGTCTATTAGATTTTGCACTTTCTGATGAAAAGTCATGCTCTTTTGCAGAAGACTGACTCCTTTTATAAAAATAGGTTGTTTATCTGAAAACATTTTTTTAAAAAGGTTTGATGCACCCAAGGTCAAGATCTGCTGTAAGATCTAATCCTTCCTTTGTTCATGCTTGACTGTTTGCAGAAACCTGCTTCTGGGTTTCCAAAAGTAGCAAAAATTGCAGGGCCACTTTTTATGGCTGTTTGGAGAGGGGTTTACTTAGCTCTCTAAACTATCAAATGACTCAAAAAATCACCATATGTCAGATTAGATCAGCTTAAAATTACAGCCAGGAAATTGCTGATAGCTTTTCTGGAGTTCCATGAAAGTTTACATAATTGTCATTGCATGTCATTGGGTTTAGCAGATGCAGGAAGATCTTGGGCTCCAATAAACAAAGATAATTGATTAATAAACTGTATCAGTGGTCACTGCTGTTTATTCTGTGCACTGAGATCTGCGCAACCAGGTCTGGAGTCCTGATGCTGAGATACAATTTATGCATTCAGTTAGTTTAAAGTCCATATCTGGTCTGAAAGATTATGGTGAGTCATTTGAAGACCCAAAATTGATTAGGCCACATGCACATACTGGTAGAGTTAACATTTCAGCTTATGCCAAATTAAATCCATGACAAAATTCCCTTTGGCTTTTATATGACGTAAGGGTGGAAGGAATGGGAAGGCTTGGTGAGTCCAGTCCCTCAGATTACCATGGATTTCCAGGACCTATTTGCCTGGATTTCATGATAAAATCTCACAGCTTTTCTTATGTTTTCAGAAATTTCTTCCTCTGATGGTTAGAAAAACCCTATTATACACTAAGTGTCTTCACAGGCAGCTTGCTCCAGTTGTTGAGCCAACAGTCGTTCTGTAGCTTAAATAGGTCTTCCATGACATTTATTAGTATGGGATATTTAGATACAACAACAATATTCTGTGTCAGCCTTTGTCCTGTGAAGCTAAATAAAACTTGTACATCTTGTCTCCTCTAATAAAACAGGATTTCCATGTCCCTGGTGAATTCAGTGGCCTTCCTCTGCTCCTATTTCCCTCTGAATTCAGCTCTCTTGACAAGGGGTGACCAGAGTCGCACTTGGTGAGTTTTCACAGGGCTGTGTACCATGCGTTACCATTGCCCTCATCTGACAAGCTCTTTTAAACACAGATCGTTAAGATGCCCATGTCATTTCAAAGAGTTAATTTCAGGGGTGGATGCATCCCAGAGGCAGGCAGCCCCACCAAGAGGGCTCTGCCGCTTCCTCTCCAGGCAGGGCCTGGGATTACTTCAGTGAATGTCTTCATTTTATGACTTTTTGGAAGTGAGAGGCAGGTTCTCGAAGGCCATGACCCTGGGGGAAAGGAGTGCCTTATCTCCTGCCTGTGACTGGCCCAGGGTGGTGGTGTTTGCAAAACCCAGCTTTTATGGGGCTTTTGTGACATGATGGAGGGCAGGCAGGATGGTGGGTGCATTTATTGTGCCCTGTTGTTGTGGTCTCTGTACAACAGGCAAAGAGCCGTACCCTGAAATAAATCACTCGGGCTCCAGTGAAGTTGTTATAGCAATTTATACCAGTTAATGACCTGGCCCATGGGCTTGACGTTACCCTGGAGAAATAGCTATTTTTTCTGGTGTCCTAAGGAGTCTGTCCTTCTTACGTTGCTGTTAGCACAGGGGGAGAAGGCTGGGGAGGGAGTGAGGATGTCAGCAGAGCTGCCGTGGTTTTGGGGTAGCCTTTTTCCCTGGAATTTTTATAGATTTTATACATAAAGACAAATTCATAGTGTAACTTTAGAAGTATTTTTTTTTTACATTTTTATTTCTTTTTTTCCCCCCTCCC